>VJOZ01000523.1:0-13188 GCA_009801055.1 Stichopus horrens | reverse complement strand
CTGTGATCACCGACCTCCGGAAAGACTTTGGACACTTGATATAATTATGTACACATGAATAGTCAGGTTTTGACTTTACGGTTAATACATAATAAAATACCATGCGTTGGTCTCATGAAATGGGCAACTAGCAGCGATCGAACAATGAGGGAAAATAACCGGACCTAGGCTAACGTTCACCCTATCACCAGATTTGCCGACAGCAGAAATAGGATATTGCTAAGAGAGACCAAAAACAGTTGAAGGAGAGTAGAATATTACCATGATATTAGCGTAGCTAATCAGTCATAGGTCCTTTCCCCACCATCACTCCCATCATTTCTCACGATGGCCGTGATTGGCTTCTACGGAATGTGGTAGCAAAAAACAATTCTTGTAGTTATAAGTTGTGTGCATAATTAGAACGAGAGTCCGGAGTCTCTGAAGGCAGTGGTATGTACACATGAGGGTAACGGAGTCTTGTCCTGGCATGGTGGCAACATCCTGTGATTAGAATTTCCATATGGTAGGATTTATTGCAAGATGAAAGGGAAGGGGGGGACAAGTTGTGGTGCACCTGTCTATGCCAGGAGGTATAAGTATTGATGTCTGCAGATTTCTGGGTACCTGGTGCAAACATGTCTTATAAAATTCAGTTAGTATAAATTTGAATTCTGTGACTTTTAATGCAGTTCACAACAAAAAGCAATCCATACCTTTATAATCCTTTTGTCATGAATCTATTACTGTTTACTGAACTGTTTTGATTGTTATAAGTTCAAAATTCTCCCCCCCCCAAAAAAAAAGAAATAGAAAAGAAAGTATTATTGCCCAATGACATCTTTCTTGGCTATGGTGAATGATATTTAGGATTCATAAGAAGATAATTAAGTTAACTACATTACCCTGAAATATCTTAATCAATGTCACTCATAGCTTACAGAACTCTACAAAACAACTGCATTCTCACTTATCAAGCCTCGAGTGCTAGCGATCTTCTGAAACCTCTTAAAAACCCAGTCTCGCTTAGCACATCTTGCAAGTAATCAAGGGTTGAATTTAAACATGGGCCAGCATGGGGATGTGCCCAGGGGCCTCCATAACGTTGCATTATAGTATTTTCTGCTTAGAGTACTCCAGATGGAATCCAGAGGTTTGCCACAATAGAGAAGAGAAGAATGCACCAAAGACACATGGAGTTCATTTGAAGAAGGGGGGGAGTGAAAGTGACCAGCTTTGCCCCCTCTTTACATGACTTGTGCACTTTACTTTTGTGGAAAATTGAGCCCCCTCCCCCCTCTTTAGTTAGTGCCCATGGTCTCGCTAAATGTAGATCCAGCACTGAATCAATCTAATATCTTATCATTTCAGTCTGTTTATATCATTGTATACTTTTAATATGTAACAAAGACCTACCCATAGATTGCACTATTCATTTCAACGGCTTCTCACTGTGTTTATGTTCTTATGGTCTAATGCACACTTTCACTTGAAAGTCTTCATCAAAGAGTTTTTTTCCTCTCGTACGTAATTAGACATTTCTGCAACTCTGTGAAAATGTGAGTCATATTCCCCACTTAGTTTTACCATTCCACTGAGCATCCCCCCCTCCCTCTGTCATGCTTAACAGTCAACCTTTTCAGCGACTTCACTGTTTGCCATACAGTACGTACTAGAAGAATCTCAGTCAAGTACATCACGTTACGTTTCCCTTCCATCTGCCGCAGATGAGCCCCGCCTTGGTTTTGATCTCCGTCGCGATCAACTGTTTTCATCATCATGTCTATACCTCCTCTCAGAATAAATGAAAACCTCTGCTAGTTACATCTTCCTTTCTCTCCTGAGATTAAGAGTGCCAAGTTCATCCCTGGAGGTATTAAAAGATCCCTTGGAATAATGAGAAACCCACCTGGTAGCTGCTTCTGCTGCAGAGTACAGGGCGAGTGATGAAACAGACCCAGCTGATCGCGATGAAGAGGACGACGATGATGATGATGATGATGATTACTTTTCCAACTTTTTTAATTCATTTTTTTTTTTATTCTTGTTTTCTCTTTTAACTCTTGTAGTTTTCTTATAAATTTCTGGTTTATGAATGATTTTACCAGAACATTGTAAAGTGAAGGAGAAATGAATTTTGTACTAGTCATCTGAAAGTGGTCGTCAGAAGTTAGGACGTGTGTAATATGTGTTTATCTTCTGGCAATTTTAGTATCACTGCCTTGATTGGTGTTGTAAATTCACAGCATGCTTTACCGTATTGACCACGGTCTAGCATCTGGCAATTGTGTGTGTGTGTATCTGGCCGCCATCTGTCCATACTTGCCAGCCTACTTTACTAGCAGTGAAGTTTCCCTACTCCTTTTCTGTCTGCTTCAATCTACCTTCCTTAGCGGTCTTTGCAGGATTCCTTCTACGAGTAGTCTCTTTTGGACAAGCATCCTTTTATTTTCTTGTGTTAGTGTCATTGCCTTGATCGGTGTGGTAATTTTCTTTGCCTATGTCCTTAAAAGCTGTGCCCCCAAAATCTCTCTTACAAAAAGAAAAAATAAAATAGTTTTTGTCCTTTGCTCGAAAATTAATATTGACTTACTTTGTGACACCAAGTTTCCAGTTGGCATAAATATAACCAAGGACAAAAATGTGATTCACCAGTCTGTGCCAGAAATGGTAATGGGATGATTTCTGCAGATGCTCTTTAAGTATCTCGAGCTCTCGAAGCTTGATGGGTATCCTGTATCCAGAATACTGCCCTCTATTATATTCATAGCACATATGCACTACCTGTAAGTTAGAACTGTAACTTTAAACACCATGCTGAAGACTTACCAAAGGTCAAGGCCATCGTCGTTGTTGATATGCTTGTGTTTACGGTTGAATGTAGGAATGGTCATGTGTATGTGAGTACTTCTGGGTCAGTTTTGCTGCAATGCAATGTTTACATGACTTGGAAACTCAGTTACCAGCTCTTTCTTGTAAAATTTACAGCATGCGAAGTCCATAACAAGGTGATAACATTGCACAATGTGCTTGCATCACAGTATCCTTTTGAAACAATTTTCTTTGACTTTACCAGGCCATTTGTTACAAGAGGGTATGGTATGGTATTAAAAGAGGGGTTGGTCACATGGGATTGATGGAGGAAAATGTTTGAAGTGAACCCCTTTTTTTGCACTTATCAGAGACAAATGTCAAATGAAACAAAATGCCAAAGGGGTTGCTTAAACCAAGTGGACAATTTTATCTCATACTGAAGTGTGGTCCATTTTTATTAATTATCCTTAATGACTGTGCATTATGTCATCAGTTGAACTTCAAAAAGGATTGGAGACTGGTTTGAGTAAATGTTTGCTCAACATGCCATACAACAGCAAATTAGTACCAGCAGATTCGAAGGAGGAACTAAAATCCCGAGGGATGTGAAATCATAACGTGGATGCTGTTGCTCTGTATGAGAGTTGAAACCACAAATGCAACAATGCACAAATGGAACAGACTAGCAATAGAGACAAATTACATTGCAGTATATTTTTGTGACAACAAATTGTATTTCTCTTGTAATAATGTGAGCATGTTAAAAGTGTGACAGAATATCTGGCAGTCTTGAAATTTGATCAGAGATGTCACAAATTAATTAGTTTGCTTCCTTTGGTGATACCAGGTTAAATTTTATTGCACAGAAAGTTCTAATGTCATTAATTAAGCTTGAGTTTGGAGCTTTGAAGGGTAAAAAAAACATAAAAAGAAATGGATGTTTGGAAAAGTATGGAAGTCAGCCAAAGTTCAAGTTAAGGGGAAGAGAATATCCAAGTGGCAATATTCAGTAATGCAAAGAAAGCGACCCTTAATCAGTTTGCGATTGAATCAACCACAGAATGTTTGTTTATTGCTTACTCTAGAGCTATTTCATGACAGATACAGACATTACCATTTTGGTACATTTGAGTGTTGACATTTTTCCATTTAAAAACTTTTCTTGGAAACACGCCAGGATTTTTCTAGGTTCGTGTACACGTGTAATAGGGCTGCACAAATGTCAGTTTGAAATCAGTAGATTTTCTGTCATGTTCACTGGAAATTTAGCATGGTTTTCCAACCTTGGTTTGACCAGAGAAAAGTCATTGATGTTGCTTTTAAACTTCTCATTCTCAATGAAATGTCACAAATGTCATGAAGCCTAAGTCAAACCACATGCATTTGGGGATTTAAATATACCAAAGTAAAACAAATAGATAGGGAGGTGTGGAAATTGATCTTCCAAAATTCACAAGTCGTATCCTATCATAGTGAGAATGTATAGTGAATAGCCTAAACACCTTAAGAATAACCGCTTCATTGGATCTGAAAGTGAAAAGCCAAATATTTGTAAGTTATTGAGTTAATCTTCCTTTTTGTCATAACTTGAGTCATAAGATATTGGTTATCAATCCTAGTGACTTTTAATATCTAGGTTTCAACTTGCAGCAAGATGGCATTTTCAACAGAGCTGTGAACTTTTGATGGCGCTGTGTGTGTGGGCCCTGCACTTGCTTCAAACTTAAATACATCAACTTCGTGAGGTTCATTCATTCATGGCTATGCCTCAGGTCAGAGTTCATTCTATTCGCGAACGGTCATGATACCCACCTCTGAATTTTCCAGTGCTACCTGACCCATCCCTAGCTGCGTTGTCATACAATTTTGAGGAGCGAAGGGGGGTGGGATGGATTCGTAGATCCATAGAATTGAATATTTAGACTTCAAATTATGTTAGCAAATATGTCCTCTGTGGGCGCAGTTTTCCACATTCGAAAGAGAAGTACAGCATGTTCAGCGTGCAGATAGCAAAAATACCTATTTTATCTCACCTATTTTAAGATGTAGATGTCTAAAATTATAAGTACATTTGATCACCAGTCTGGTAAAACATGCTGTAGTGCTGAACCCATCACAGTCACAAGGTGCACAGAGTGTTGGATTTTAGTTAGCTTCAGTAAATGGAAATTGAATAATAACGAATGGTTTAATTATGCTGGTAGCTGATTTGTCAAACACACTCATCTGTTACAATGTACAGTATCGCCCCTGAATTCGAGTTATAGCTTTTAAATAACTGTGGAGTCAGATCGTGCAGGCCTTTTCATCCTACTGGTACCCACTCACCAAAGATGTTGACTCTAAAAATATGAAGAAGGCAGCTCTGTTTGTCTTGCTGCATGAAATTGGTAATCCCATGAAAATATGATAAATGCAGAATGCAGGAACCAGATAAGTTTAATGAGAGTTGCTCCATGTGCAATTATTACAAAGAAAGCAGTTAAAAAAAGGGTGGAAAAAAGTGGAAAAAAAAAACTGCAGTGGTTTGGCATCATGGTTAATTAATATGGTGCAATTTGGATAGTTGCTGGTAGGGAGGGCTCACTTGCAAACAGCTGATCTCGAAAAAGATAAATTTTTATTTCTGGAAGTCCTGGTGGGAGGTGAAAATTGTTTCATATGTAGTTTCTAGTGTTTTATTGTGTTTCCCAGATGCTCGCTGGATCTATGCTAGCAAGATCCAAATGCATAAACGAAATGCTTAGAACCTCATGCTATGAAATTCAATTGAGTTTCCTGAACATGGAAAAACGGCACCTAAAAGTTCAAAATGGATCTTCTTTTCTCCGGTAAAATTGGTGGCTCTATTGGTAGGTGTAGGCTGGTGAATGTAGTATACAAGTAAGATCCCTCCACACAAACTATGATGTACGGTACTGTGCAAGTGCTGAATGTTATCCACACAGCAGACGTTACGGTCAGGTCCCTGGATACCTGACAAGTGTAAGTAAAAATATTACCGTTTGTTATCTTTCGGAATGCAAACACTGGAATTTTCTTGCTCTGCATGGTAATAGCATCAATGCCCTAGTCTTGAATTTAAATACATCAAAGAACCCGGACAGTTTGCTATAATAATGAACAACACTCCCTTCTACCATGCTAAGAGCATTGGTAATCGTTATCACAGGTGGCGCCATCCAGTGTTACACCGGACTGGCACCTTCCCATTTTGCCGTCTCGATGTGCCTAAGGTGTAAAGGTTTCTGGATTTCCCAATCAAGATTTATCTCGTTTGATATCTTGCATCTGTTGTGATGAGGCAGATAAGCGAGTCGTTCATAAATAACCAAACTAGGTGACCTTTGGGATTACTATCACACTTGGGTTACACAGCCCTGTATGTGTCCTATTGTTGCCTTTGCTTTTAATTCCTGTGGCTGGTCGGTAGACACGGCAAATCGTGAAGCAGTGTTCACTGAAGATTCAAGTCCCACAACAAAGGTTCCTGACAGTGATGGAGGAGCGTCTTTTACCTGGCAAGATATCAACAGTCATGTAATGTGTACTCTCCCTGTTACAGTAAACTCTTCAGAAGTTTGACTGTGCGCATGTAAGATAATTTACTCGTTAACTCCAGTTTCTTTTTGATACTGGTTTGTCCTTGTTTCTCTCACAGAAAGTGTGGTATCGATTGATTTGGCTGTGCTGTTGGTCACAGTTTCTTGTACTTTTCTACCTATGTGGTTTCACCCGTTACCTTGAACTGACGTCACTCTCCATTTTCTACCGCGACACTCTCAGATGCATCCCTTTAAGCCCACCTGCCTTCTACCCACAAAGCCGATCAATTTAAAACACAAATTTACTTTTAATTTCAAACTTTTTTTTGACATTTTCATCCAGTCAGCTAATAATTTCCATTCACATCTTCGCAAAACCTATAATGCCACTAATCAATTAATTTTGGGAAAATCCATGTAATTTGCAGGTGTTTATTTTTTGTCTGCTTTTATTTTATTTTGAGTTTCTTTTGGTCTACATCAGTGGGAATTGCTGCACCTGTGTACTGTTATTCAGCCATGCAGACCTTTTACCAAATAGTACTGTATGTATGTATGCCAGTGGATGATGCTGAGCAAGTGGCATGTATGTCTGTAGCATACATTGTGTGATCTTCGCAGCTTCAGTGAGGTTTGCTGCAGTTCAGAGATTTGCATGCTCCTTGCATGGTCAGTGTGCGCAGACATATCTCAGTGAATCGGTCATTTCAGGAATTTGCTTGTTCCTTGCATGGTCAATTTGCACAGACATATCTCAGTAAATCAGTCAGTTCAGGGATTAGCTTGTTCCTTGCATGGTCAGTTTGCACAGGCATATCGCAGTTTATCAGTCAGTTCAGTGATGTGATTGTTCCTTGCATGATCAGTTTGCACAGGCGTATCTCAGTTTATCAGTCAGTTCAGCGATTTTCTTGTTCCTTGCATGGTCAGTTTTCTACAGACACATCGTAGGAAATCAGTCAGTTCAGGGATTTGCCTGTTCCTTGCATGCATGCTCTGTGTGTATCGACACATCTCAGTAATTTTGAATCTCAAGTCTAGATTTACAAGAAAATATATTTTACTGGTGGAAAATAATTGATATTCACCCAAATCTCATCTTCATAATTTGTTCCATTGCTGACCTATGAAATTTATTTCACTTACATAGTGAAATAGTCAGTTTTGCAATACTTTGTACTCCTAGTACCTGGTATTAAAAAAATTATGTAACCTTGAAAAGTTTACTCTTTTCCTGAATAACATATTGTATGGACCATGGAAAAGGGTTTTATATAGTCCAGTCATAGTGTTCATATCTCACTAAGGCAGTCTAGTCTAGTAGTAACACGTGCCATGCTCCATGTAGTTGTGACTATACTAATCGAGCTAGTTACCTTATTAGTTGTGTAAACTCATGGCTGAACTAGTTCCTCAATGTTCATGCATTACTGCACTAACAAGTATCACTAACAAGTATAGTACCTCAGTGTTGTGATGACTGCACTGAACTAGTACCTAAATTATGTTTAATCACATCTACACTGAGCTAAGTAGTACCTCAGTGTTATAATGACCGCACTGAACTAGTACCTCAATGTTGTGTAGTCATGACTGCACTGAACTAGTACCTCATTGATGTTTACAGTTGTGAATTCACTCAAGTAGTTGCTCACTTAAAAAGCATTTTGTCATTTGTTACACTGTATGTGTAATCTCATACATAGACATTTGGTGCAACATTTGCAAATTGTAATGGTCTTCTATGTGAATGATTGTTTCCTATCAGACATAGAGAGTTTTAGTATTGGGCTATATTAGCACAATTTTGATGAATTTTAGTTTGTCCAGACGGGCAGCTAGGTCTGTGTCAAATTCCTCAAGTACGGTCTTCTTGGTTCGTTGACATCTATCTGTTGATGAACTTAACAGGATGTTACTATTAGCCTACTTAAATATTTTCCTGGTCGTTAACAAAACATTGCAGGGTCTCAATTTCCTCTGGAAAGTAGGCCAGGGATCCCCCAAAAGCAGAGATGAGACTCTTTGAAGGTCTCCTACCTTGACTCAGTTCACGTACAAGATCTCAGTGTCTCCATGGTGTCGAGTGTAGTTTACGTGACGTGAAAGACTTCACTGAACTTGTTGAATTCAAGGAATATATGCTTAGGTGCCAATTTTTAAGGGAGTTTGAATGACACTTTCTAGTCCTGGCATTTCAACCCGTAAGTGCAGGTATTGATGTTTGAGGTAAAACTGATCTGTTCAAGAACAATTTCCATGTATTTGCCATCCTCACAAAATGTTATGTAACACGTACTGGCATTCATATAAACATGATGATACCATTGCACTTCAGGATTTTAATTCTTGTTGGTGAGTCAGGGGAAGGGGGCTTCCTAATTTAAATCCATGGTCTATGGGGGTGAAGTGTTTGAATTTCAAAACTGGTGAATAGGCTGTCCATATATTGGCAAGCAATCACACAAAGTTGCTTGACTTTTTGGTTTAACTAATGACCAATGGGGTGAACTGACAAGTGCATGGGTACTCACTCAGGCCTGTAGGGCACCAGCACATAGGTGCTCATGTTGGTTTTCCAGTCAGTCATGGAATGTTGGTTTTCCAGTCAGTCATATGTGATAGGTCTATTCAAAAGAACTTCGAGAATGTTGACCTCGATAGTATATTGCTTATGGTCAATTAAATGTTTATCTTTGTTAAACTCCTATTATGGTCAGTTGCATACATTTGTTTTCCTTTTTTACTCTGTTATATATCTTCCCGTGAGAGTATTTTTCGCAAATGCAAGAGAAGCTACACAATAGCAGTTCTTTTTATGCAACCCTTTTTGAGAGGGGGTAACCAATTTTTTCTTTGAAGTCAGGAGAGAGTGGGAGAAGGGGGTAGGCATTCAGTTAGACATAGCAAACTTTCACGTTTCAAATTGTAATAAGTCCATCGACAGAAACTTTATCAAGAGCGACTTTTGTTTTCCCCTTTTCTGGAAGTCGATTAATGTACACATGATCGGGCAGATAACTCCTCATCCACATGTCCGACAAATTTCCGGGAACGACATAAACATCACACAACTCCATTTGATCTGAACTCCGTTCACCAAGCTTTAAAAAAATATGCTCATCAGTGATGTTCATTATCCAATGGAAAAGCTGTCAGGTTGGAAGTCGTAGGCAGCCGACAATGAGAAATCCTGGACAATTGGCGATCATTGTTTCCCTGTGAATCCAATAAATGTACGGTCTCGTCCATATTAATTTGTTGGTTATTGGAATATCTGTCCCGGTAATGAGATGGGAGACTTCGTATCTGCATGTAGTGATACTCAATGTTTCCTGTGCGTGTCAGGTAATGTGGTAAAAGGCTTCGCTGAGGAAAACATGGAGTAATACCACCTTAAATGATAACCAAGACCCGTCATGTGGCCCTTAACTTGGCAAGATTGGCAAAGGTCTGTTTATCTGTGTGACCTGGTGAAGGTCTTTGTTTTTCTTATCTTCTTTTTTTCAGGTTGAGTTGAATGAATTTACACTCACCTTTAAGTGAAATTAAACATCTGTTTCAGCAGTCTGCCCCCCCTCCCCCTCAATACACTAATCATGGTAACTGTGCTTACCTGCGTGGTGGGTTGATATTTCAACACATGCAGAAACCCCTGGTGAGGCAATTACCCTTGTACATCATCTCTTTGCAGAATTCTGGAGCAGTATTGTGGCAGGTAACTCCTGTTCATTCCCCTTCCCTTCTGTTTTTTTTTTCTAAAGCTT
This sequence comes from Stichopus horrens, assembly GCA_009801055.1. Classification (NCBI taxonomy): domain Eukaryota; kingdom Metazoa; phylum Echinodermata; class Holothuroidea; order Aspidochirotida; family Stichopodidae; genus Stichopus; species Stichopus horrens. The sequence goes on along the minus strand of VJOZ01000523.1, from coordinate 3,083 downwards.
TAAGGTAGCAGTGTTAAGCCTATTCCCGTGACTGCAGTCAACATAACAACATCAGTGTAATTAACGTTTTCAGGTAAATTGTAATGGAAAATAGTACAGTAACTCTTACTCCATATTTCAGCAGGACCCTTGTAATATCAAATGCTTTCTCTTCCCACACCCTATCCTCTAATTTCCCTCCGTTATAAGTCACAAATTTCTTCCTTACTGCTCCGTGAGAAGCAACATTCAGGTTCACATGTTAATGAGATCTGATTAGTTATACATATCAAGGAAATGCTTGAGGAGGGAAAAGCATTGGAAAGACACTCAGGGTAAATTGAAAGTAAACAAAGTATTCCGGCCACAGCTGCCCAGCTCCATGATGAAAATGTACCATTTATCTAACTTTGGTTTGTTTACATGATGTGTTTCCTCCATTTGCTGGTAATGACATCTCTGCTCACCAGCTCTACTCTCTCTTCAGTCACCTTTTGAATATCTTGTGAAATACTATATGAGCAAAAGTAACTTTACAGGCAATTCTTAATCATGAAATTGGCCTCATTATTTTCTTTACTTCCATTCCTGTCATCTATATATGATCCTTCTCACCTGGTATTTTTCTTCTCTACCAGTTTTATTCCCCATCATCCAGCATCTCTCCTCATAGCATTGGCTCTTCTCCCCCCTCCCCTCCTAGCATATAACCTCTCTCCAAGCATCTAGCCTTTTTTATTGTGTTGTTTCTTCCTCTCCCAGTCTTCTGTTTCCAGTATCTAGTATTTTCAGTAAGGTTAATGAATTTGGCATCCCTGAGTGACAAAACTTGTCTAGACTGTGCACTGAAGTTAGAGAGATATAAACTGAGTGGCACTCACTGGCATGGTGTGACCTACTGATTACTTCTGAAGTGCATTCATTGACCCCCTCCATGCCTTACGCAGAGTTAATCAGAAAAGTTATTTTGCATGTTGAAAGTAAATGAAGTGGAAGAAGTGAACTTTGGTAGACTAATTTACCTTTTAATGTGGAACACATGATCATGCACCAGCTCTCTGGCAAGTAGTAGATGCTGCTTAACCCTAAACTAGCCCAGTGCATGAGCTCTGAAATTTGGTGCAAAATATTGAGATGCTGTCTGTCAATTTGTAAGGTCACTTGATGTTCTATAAAACTTTTCCATAGCTGGACATATCAGATTTCTACCTGAGAAAAATATCTCTTTGCAACTTCAATGGAACAGAACAAAAATTGAGTTGACCCTATAGTCTGGTGCGATTCAGATTAATAAACCAGTCAGTGTTGGAAAACATTGCTCAATATCCAGCGAATGCGATAGAAAATCTGTTCTGATTTCCCGCAAGCGTTTGTGTTCTCTAAACTAGTGTACAAAGCTTGTGAGCAATTTGATAAAGGTCTTCATTGGCCTGTCGTAAAGGCGGGCCCTATTGAATCTTACCCGTCACAGTAGCTACAGTAGCTTAGAGCGACAGAAATAAATACACCAGAATGGCATGGGACCAGGAGCATCAAGTTGAGGCATATGGGTTGCATATGCATGGCGTAGAACCAGACCATTTTGCCTTTTTTACAACATATCGGATGCAGGCAAATGTGTTCAACTTCATAAGGGTGTGAATTGCTAGGTTTTAGTTTACCTGTCTCTATGTGATGTTGAAGTAATGTAATTTGCGACGATACTACTATTTCTTTGAATATCGTTCACCTAACCAAATTAATGCTAGACTGTTTGGGTCAAAAAACAGTTGTTCGATGTATAGCATGGATCTTTTTGATACATGTAATATCATTAAGAACAAGTGTTTGGGATGTTACAAAGCCTGGAAGTATATGTTGTATCTTGTAGACAGATGTGGTTTACATGGAGTCTTGAAGTTTCCTGTGTGAAATGGCCTGATGTTAAGGTTTTTCAGCTGACATTCCTTCTTTGTAGGCCCAGAGAATGATTGCAGGCTACAACAAAACAACGATTTCTTTTAGGATTTTTTAGTACTTTTTGGCAGCTACATATTTTCTCCCTCACTTCTTTTAGTACTTATAGTCGAAGAGTAAATAGTACATAATGTTGTTGCCTTCATATATTTCATAAGAATATATCACTCCAGTGACATCATCTTAACTGATGTTGCTACCTAGCGTCATCACCGACAGAGATGTCTCCGGCGATGTCGTCCTTTTGCAAGATTCCTGTACCCTGTCTCCGTAAATTATGTCGAGTAGGCTTTGATGTGATGCTGGACATTATGTCGATGGGTCTGCTTGAATTTTATTGAAGGTAATATAATATGGTCGCCCTCATATCTACAAGGTGGTGATAACAAGAGATTCTCTCCCCAACTTTAACAGAATTTACTGGTGGTCAAGTTGATGCTAGGTTACTTATTCTTCACGCTATTCAGCTATGCATCCAAGTTACTCAAAAACAGTGTTAAGAGTTTCGACCCTCTCTAAAGGAGACCCATAGCCTTTTCTACAAGTGGGTTGTGTGTAATGAAAGGGTAAGCCTGTTTTCTGTTGAGGCTTCTTTATTAAAGGTTGTACGACATGCTTCTACAAAAGAGCACTCTTCATGCAGACATTTTAAAGTAAAATCCCGACTGAAAATCCATTGGAATTTTGTTTATGTCTATCAGAGCTTTTGAGGTACGACTTTTCAAAGTTTGAAGAAAATACAAAATAGGTGATGTGGAGTGTTGCACAACGTCATTTCTTTTGTCACGCCTGTATATTTTTCCTCTTAATTACTCAGTTTCACATTGATACGTGGTATTGATATTTCTGAAGAAGAAAATACTTGCTTCCAAAATAAAACACTCAAACACTTCAACAATAAAGCATTACGTAAAGGAGTAACAAAGTACCTATCCTCGGAGTTCATCTCTTGATGTCACAAATTTGCATACTGCCAATGTTCATTCATGATATATCTGTGAGACACTATACTGTCCGTGTAAATTTGTCAGTCTTTGATAGATTTTTATGACATTTGTGGCTATTTATGTTATTTTTAATGCTTAATGCACCCAATACTCCAAAATGCTATTTTCATGCCACAGCCTATCTATCTATCTAGTTATCTA
>VJOZ01000522.1:0-17394 GCA_009801055.1 Stichopus horrens | reverse complement strand
GCCTTATTTAACAATAGCATGACATCCTCCAGAAATATATCTACATAATTAGCGGGAAGTCACGAACACTTTTAGCCAATCAATGAGTTCAATCAAATACAAAAGCTGATTCTTTTTTATGTGACATTTTCAGGATTTAACTTTCAAAACCAAAACATACTTTTCCATCTAGACACCCTTGAAAACAGAAAAAATTCCCAAAGGGAGGGGGCACCCCTCCCCCAGGACGGCGATCGATGTCCTCCTTTTCGAAAAATAAATCTGGTAACCCTCAATGCTTATAGACCAGTTCCTGTCAAGCTGAAATTAGGGCCATATTTTACAAGGAATGTCAGTTATCAAATACCCCCACAATCTGTGTTGAGACCCAGTTCATGTGTACATTTTATGTGAATGCTTGTTAGCCACGTCATGCTATAACTTAAAGTCTATACCGCAGTGATTAAGCGTGACATAGGTTCCCCAGGGAAAGCAAGGTAAAAACTACCCAACATTTTTCAATTTTCTGCTTGTTTTGGTGGTCATTCACTGATCACAGTTACCTAAATGGTCAAACAATTACTTCCATTATGTTGTCCAAAGTGCCAAGTTCACAAGGACATCCATGCTAAACACCTTATTTTGATTCACTAATGAGGAGTGTAAGGTGGATATGGGAAAAGAAACCACAGCCCAATGAACCCACTAAATAATGCCCTGAAAACTCATTAGCTCTGAATAAGACACGCTGTGGGTTTGAAAAGAGTGGGTGGGGTGGCCAGTGGTGTACAGAGGTAGCACCTGCTTAATGGGCGGATGAAGTGAGCCTGTGCAGAAAGTCAATTCCCTATATCTACCACTTACATCAATAAATCAAAGATGTTCCTATAAAGGTCCCAGCAACTTTACATGCTTGCAGTTGGTGGCAGTACAATGCTTTTGACAGGTGACCAAAGAGGTATTACATCAAATGAACACAAATGCATACAAGGATTTGTAAAACAACAGATTATTTTCACTGTATTCACAAATGAACTATATATATACTGTACAAGTTCTTAAAAGAGAGGGAAAAGAAACAGAAAATGGAAAAGAAATCAAACTAATAGAGGAAAAAAAAAGACGAAAAGGAAGGCGCAACGTTTTGCGTAATTTTTTTTGTTTTATATTTATTGTTTGCATGTTGCTTCCCTCCTTCTCTGTTGGACGACGATTCTTTCGCATTATGTTCTTTAATCTATTTATACATAACGAAATATGCATTCCAGTTCAAGGCAACCAATATTAAATTTTGAAACAAAAATACCACACCTGCTGCACAATGCCATATCAGGATGTTTGTTACAGTGTTCTACTTTACATATTACTTCTGTTTAAAAACCTGTTGCTATAGCCTATATTAAACCAAATTAAAAGGGATAAAAAAGTCATAAAAAACACATTTATTTCACATTTGCTTTAGTCATTTCACATTAAAAATACATGATAATAAACAAAATAATATCAGTCTCAGAATTTTGACGACAAATCTATTCTCTTTAAAAAAAAAAAATGGAAAAATGTTTAAAATGATATCTCTCAATAGAAATGATGAAAACATGCTCAATTTGTTCTTTGTTGCCATAAATGGATCCAAACAATGATCATAATGAGAATTGTAATTATTGGCATAAAATTTACTCTCAAAGCAGATGTAAAATTCCCCTCGTTTGATAAAACCTTGTGAAAGCTCCGATCAGGTTCTCTGACTTGATCTCTTACTGTACGTGGAAAGCATGGACGTGATTTAATGAGTAGTTGTTCTGTATGTAAGTTTCAATGCCAGAAGGATACTGGTAACTGCAATGCATGACATGTGAAGCCTGCTCCTTTGAGGTCATCCCTTTAGAGCAATTAAAGCAAAAACCTTTTCTCACAACAGCCGGAAAGACAAACCGTGAGTTCCCCCTCCCACCACCTCTTTTAACCTGAATGATGGCAACCATAATCCTGCTCAACAAGAGAGAAATTAAAATAGAGACTGAGTTGTCAGACTGTGGCTAACTCTTTTCTCTTTCATATTTCTGTGGATATTTTGTTAAGTTAAGAAAACATACAAGAATTTTGAGATATTAGTGACACAACAACTCTCAACTGAAATGACAAGAGGAGAATCTGACATTTGCATAGTCCAAGAGAATACCACATGTGACGAACTGTTATTTTACCTCTTACACTAAAATAATACACTTCAAAATTTGGCTTGGACTTACACAGCACGTTCAAGCAATTCATACCCCCCAAAACAGTCCACAACAGACCTGATCTTAAGATATACTTTTCACATGGATCGGAGCCCACATTGAGTGGGTTGGTTTGTAGTGACAAAGCTGTGGGCTTATCTTCTGTGTTACCTTTGTGGATAATACTGTTTGAAGGTGACACAGAAACAAAATAGCCTGTGCCCCACCCCCTCTTACAGTTTACTAGCATTGAGAATATCAATGACTGATGGAAGTGGCTAGTGTCATAATTTCAGTTTTGTTTCCTGTTGCAAACATATTCCTTCTCTAGGAAGAAACAACTACATAAATATCAACCATTCACACGTCATGAAATAGCCCCTCATGGAAACACATAACTTCTAAAGTTGCGAGATAAAGGACTTTTGATCTGGTTGGGAACTGAAAGAACAACTGGTCAGAGTACTCACAAAATAGACAATCATGCATGGCTGCACCATCTGTTGAAATCTGAAAAGAGTTTTCTTGGCATGTTCATGGCATGCATAATACGAGTGTTTTTGAATCAGTGACTTTCACATATTACTTCACCATCCATCGACATCAGTTTAAAAGACCTCTTTATGAAGGACACTACACTATCATATTATCAAGTAGATTCAATTAATCACAGCAGTGACATTGCTGTGGCCGTGAGTTAGCAATGTCCTCTTTGTATGTAATGTTGCTAAGATGTGGTGGGGGATCCCTCACTTCGGCAGTCATCAATTCGCAAGGACTGCCTGTTAAGGTTTGTTATTCTTCAAAGATGTGGCATGGTCTTCAGGTAATAAAATGTCCTTTTTGTACACAATGCTGAAAGATGTGGTGGGTGATCCCTTACCTCAGCAGTCCTCAATTCAAAAGGACTGCCTGTTGAGGTTTGTGATCCTTCACAGCTGTGGGGTGGCATTTTTAAAAAAAAAATGGTATCCACTTAGGCTTGGAATCTGTCAGGTGTGACTACCACTTCACAGAGACTTCTTTGTACCCATGCAATATTATTTCCACACATTAAATTGCAGGTGGTGTGCTTCCCTACACATGTTACTATCCAGTGTATGATCCTTTCCATATACAATCATTGCAGTTCACAATATAAGTAATAAATAACTAGGAAGATCCTGTTCAGTTCGTTTGTTTGCAGCAGAAGCATGCCCTGTGATGTTGAGTATGACCGTTAACACACAGATCATATAGACAATGTCCAAAAAGAATCAATAAGAATTTTGAGATAATGCTCCCATGACACACCCATACTTCATTTTTGCCACTCCCCTGCACCCCCTACCCTGCATATAAAAGAAAAATACACTGATGAAAGAAAGTATTGTGGAAAGATATCAAACAGATGAGATTGCATTCAGTTTCAGAGTTTGGTAACATTAAGATTATTATGCACACTATCTGGGATGAAAGAATGGCTGGTTGGTAGAAGCATACAGAATGGTTACACAACTAAAGACTACATCCTGTTCTGACACAGGGACAATTCAGCACTTCCAAGTTTCAATTTCCAACAACCAGACCTGCATGGCCTATTCCCCTCTTCACCATGTCTGTCCCTCAATAAAAGTCCGAACAAGGTTAAGTGGTCCCATCAACCGTTACCGTTAGCCCAGCAACCACCCACACCGCTCCCCCTATTTCAAAACTATTGTCGCAATGTAAAGCTTGAACTTCTGCCAGCCACACATGAACACATGAAGTAAATATAGTACATGACTCTGCAAAACATAGTTTAACAAACTTCTAAGCTGAGAGCACCAATTGCGCCGGAAGTGAAGGAGAAAACTGTAAGACCAAGCAGCAGCACCGCACTTGGGTCTGTGAGTAACCAATGCTCTGGGTGACGGTGGTTTCTAGGCTTACTTCAGGTGAGCATACATCAAAAGTTGACTTCAGAGGTGCTCAGAAGGAAAAGTCACACAGTTCTCACACATATGATTTTCAATCACCGAGAGAAGACTACTTGGCACAAACAGATTTGATATGATATGATGCACACTGAAAATGAAACATTTGATTTAATTTTCAGTCATCTGATCTCTGTTTGGACCTTACAGTGGAAAGGTGGCTATGTCAGCTGTCTGTGGTTAACAGATGTGCATGAAATAAGCAATGTCTGCTGTGTATTTACAACTATCTATACTGCAAATCAACCACTTGAAAGTTGTAAGTAAAGTTGGTTAACAAATCAGTATCTTCAAGTGTGCAACAATGACATCTTTTTTACCAACTCCCCCCCTTCTTTCTTTGTTCTAAATCCCCCTTGAATATAGACTGCTACAGTCATCACTAACAAGAGACTTAACAAAACAAAAGCACACAAGATTCGAACGCACACACACAAAATTCGAATGGACAAACAAAGTTTGATTGCACACACAAGATACATAATGCGCACACACGATTTGGATGCATCCAAAATGCAAATGGAGTCACAAGATTGGCATGGATCTCCGACAGACGAATAAAGACACAAGATTCGTATGCACACACACAAGATGAGAATGCAGACACAAGATACGAATGCACATACAAGATTCAAATGTACACACAGACACAAATCCAAATTTCAGGAGACACATCTCACAACACTTTGTTACTTTTTCTCTTTTGCCCGCCCAGACTATACAATAGCAACGAATAAAGCTGATGAAACAATAGGCTTGATAGAACCAAACAAAGGAAAGTTTTCTTTTGATCTCAGTTTTGTGAATTTAATGGGTTTTTTTGTTCACTAAGTGCAACCAAACCTACCTTGGGTACCCTTTCCAATAGTATTCTACTATACAGTACTTTCCTCTTGTCATCTTTGGAAGGAAAGCAACATGTTTGGGAAACATACGAATGCACACAATTGGACGACAAACGGATTCTCTTAATGCCTGAAGTCACAAATGAGGAAGAGAAGGCAGCAGCCTTAGAACAGTCAATCCTGGATATGTAGGTCGGTCCACTGCACAACCCTTATCAAAATAGCCCTTTCTGGTAACTAGAAATGTAACAAACCTAAATCCACCCAAAAGTTAGAAAGTCCTCCTATTCAAGTGCAAGAACAATGAAGATTTACTTGAAGATGTGCACAATCAGCATCTCTGCCTCAGAGAAAGAAAAAAACATGAAAAACAAATGCAGACGCGACAAGAAACATAAACTGCTCGTCTGCAGCAATTTTTTACTTAAAGTAAAGTAGAGTAAAGTTCATGCTCAATGTGTCAATCACCCCCCCCAGGCAAAACAAAGAAAATCATAAATGTTACAAAACAGATAGGGGCACGAAAGATGTAATAAAGATGTTCTCAAAATATGAAAAGGAATGCAACCATTTTCTAAATCTTTCCTTCAATCCATCCCAATTAAAGTCCAAGCTCTCATAAGTCTTTTACCCCTCAAAGATGGCTTTGTTTTAAGGGGTTTTTCCTTTTCATAAGAAGTACAATGAAAACTCACACAATGTTTTTACACAACTGCTTCTGAATAATGACCATTTTCTAAATTTGTTTCATCATATCACTGAATTAGCTCAAAATTCTCTCTGGAGATTTTAAACCTCAATAAAGACTCTAAAGAATTACCCCTTCCTCCAGCTGATTGAATGCAAATATGCATCAAAAACAAAATCACTGATACTCCTCGGTTTCTTAAGAAAAGTGTTCCTACCTAAAAAAAATCCCCATCAAAGCAAGTTCTCAAATTGATAGACAAAGAATTGATCACTTGGCAAGTTGTTGCTTGAGTGACTGACGTTCCTGGGTTTGCCAGAATGTGTATTAATGTTCGGATGCAAGACACATCATTCTCAGATACTTTGGTCATCCTACACAACAGGCACTTTCACCCACCATTCTTACTCACTGGTTTGGGTTCAAACTTTACAATACTGTCACTACGAAAAAAAACAAACCACCTTGCACAGCAAGGGTCTGCAAATCCACATTTCATTTGCATATAAATGTATAAAAATGACCCTGGCCATGCTCACAGAGCAAAAACTTGAAGCTCCGTATCGAAAAAGGATTGGCAGAGAGGCAGAAAAAGCGTATTTCGGAGGCAGTTTGCACAGCAAAGTAACTGCATTCATAGTGGGAAGAACTGAAAACTCCTTTCGTGTTGTTGCGACATCCTGTCACTACCAAAAACATGTACTCATGCTGCAGGATGAGATAACCTCGTCGCAGTTAATTGGGCTCCTCGCTCAGCGAGGACCACATTCAGTCTCCGTGACAACGAGCTCCACCTATTTCAACTCACAAATTCAGTCGGTGAGCTCTTTCCATTCCCCCTCTGCAAACACCGAAGCACATATCCCCAATTCTCAATCTTCCTGAAGAACAAAGCAGTTCCTCGTCACTACGGCGGAGACACAAAAGTTAGAAATGACAGGATATCAACGTGACCGCCTTGTCAATAGGATAAGGCCATTCTTGGACCACCGTATCTGTGGTATCACTTTTGCTTGGCGATCTGGCACTTTCAAAAGATACTACTTCCAAAGATATAATGCCACTGAAAAGAGCACACGGATTAACGGCTACATTACGACACCCTCGTTGTTCGTGAAAAAGGGAAAAGCACCAAACTGGCTCTGTATTGGAGTTCTGGGAGACGGACAGTACATAAACTCCTCCGAGTTAAATCTTGCTCTGTTCATGGAAGGTTCTGAGGAACTTTTATGGATCTTAGGAAGAGATTTAGCCAAACCTTCTAATGCTGCCAGGATCTAAACAGAGAGGGGGAATAAAAATACCAAATTAACATTGTAAAAAGAGAGATGACCATAATTAATGTTCTCAGCTTTTATGTATTAGTCTGAAAGGAACATCTTAGGATACATTAACCTGCCATGGAACCCTTTTCACAGAACATATATTTATACATCCATTTATAAATTTGCATATATGCAAGTCAGTACATTAATCCTGAGGCAACAGGTCGTAAGATCATACATGGCTACTGACTATTCTAAAAAGTTTGTTGTGCGTGTTGCAATTACTGGGAGAGAAGTTTGCAGAATAATTTGCATAACAATTGGAATCTGATCAAAGGGGGCCACTATTTTGGTAAAACTTTTGAAAAGTATATTAAACCATAAGGACTTTACCACACAACTAGATCAAGCTCTTCATTTAATTTTGGAAATTTGCATGTATGCTAATAGGTTATCATATATCCTAAGGACAAGTTTGCTTCTTTTTATCTTTTACGATAACTCTTCACCTATGCAACATGCTTTCACCAAAGTTGGCGACATAGGCTTAATCACTAGATAATATTTTCACAACAAAGTCTTATTTATTTCACTCCACAAGGCATTTGGGAACATGCCCGTGTTTACATGACTTTGGTGAATGCAGGTCCGGTAATGAATATTGCTTAGGTCCTGCCACTAACATACAATATGAATACAATACTGCGTATTGGTACATTTACATTTGCTCTGACTTAGTAATGGGTGCTTCTCCTATAGTTTTTCCTTTTTTTTTTGGACACATAATGCTACACAGAAACAGCAGCAATATAACCCATCTGGTTGTCTAATGAACAACCAACACCAAAATGCGGTTGTCCTGTCCAAAATTAATTTATCCTCCCAAAATAAAGTTTTTCAAGCTGCATTGCATAATACTGTTTATGACGAAGATCCATTGACAGAAATCAACTCTACATTCAGTTAGATCTCAAACTGGCTAAACTTACCACCGAAAATATGGTTTTCTCTAAGTCATTTTAGGTGTTTCTTACAGTGGGACCACCACTTGATACATATGTGTATATTGTCTAAGATTTTGTGTACAGTGTAGGGTGCTCCTTTTAATTCTTTCCAGTTATTCTCTGCGGAGAGTAAGCTTAACCTCAGCTTGCACCTCTAAAGTTGCTGTCACAACAAAATAAACAAATTAGATTGCAAATATTCCAAAACACATCTTTTTCTTCAACTTTCACAAAGTTTGATAATAAGAAATTGCAACACTTTCTCACAATAACTAATCATACGACTGCTCAGTACTGGACAGGAACCTGCAACAGAAAATGAGGTATTAGGTCAAGTCTAGTGATTAAGGAGAGGGGGGGTCAAAGGTTTCACCTTGGTGACACAAGTTTAGGTATTAACATTGACAGCCATTGATCGAAGTAAACATTGAATTAAGGAAACAAACCTGAGGAAAGAGCGGTCTCTCATCTCGATTCGTTTTACAGCAATCTAGAAATAGTCTGCGCAATGCCTTTGGTGCATCATTTCTTATTCTGCTGGCATCCGGACTAAGGATGCCTCGACCGACCATCCAAATGATCTGGCGGATTGAGATGTAAAACAAGATAAGATTGCAACATGTATCAACATTAAACAGAAAGTCATGTGAGAACAATCTAATCCACAAATGGAAACAGAGCTGATGCATATTTTAACAGGAGTTCATTCATACTTAGTTGGAATCCTAAACTCTTATTGGCCTATTACGGTCACCTGACCATGGTTTATCCTTGCATAACCGCACGGTGATATAAAAGTAAACTCACTGGCAGATGAATACAACAACACTATAGGTCGAGAGCATTTTTTCGTCTGCTATCTTGTCCCATGATAACAAAACAATGGTGGTACTTAGTCAATCACTCACAGACATTGATGCCATGTTCTCAATTGTGTGACCTTTTCTGCTGGGTTTGTTTCATTTAAAATGAAGTTATTTACAAACCTAAATTTCCTTTCATTTTTGTCTTTTTCATCTTGCTGTGTATGAATGAGCAAGGTTTATCAACAGAGGATGTGTGCATTTTATACAGGATAATGCCTTCTCATCTGTAGATGTAATCGCTGGATGCATTTGAGCTGCACCCTTGTGCATTGTTTGCACTGACCCTGATCATATGTTATCCTATTGCTAATGAAAGATCTAGCATTGAGTAAACTTTCGCTGATACATCTTTAAGTCTCGATCCCTGTCTAATGGTGAAGTTTGAAAGGAAAGCATGTATAGTAGACTACGACTTCCGAATGTTTCTCTGAAAAGATTGTTTTAATACAGAAAAGCTACCACCCATATGAATGGTAATTTCACTCTACTTTGTCAATTGTGACACACACACAAATTATTGTGAAATTACTGCATCCACCAATGTCAAAGTATTCATCTACAAGCTGTCGGCTGTCTCCCTTACTGGTCGTCACAGTTCTGGCAATTAAACTGGTCCGACTGGTGCATACTCTGTTGGGTGGTGCTAGAACGATGACCTTTGACTATGGTCTCAAGTGAACTTTGACCTCCATGAGAGACGTCGAAGTTTGCTCGACTCACTACAGTTTTAAGTGTCATCGAGTCTCCAAGGTCTCACATGCCATCATTCACACGAATGAAACCATCTGACATCACAAAGGTCTCCTTTGACAAAGTTGTGATGCAATTCTTCTTCTTTTTTTTCTTCACCTGATGATTTCCACAATTATTACAGATTCAATTTCTAACTGTATTGGAGTAGTACATACACAATGGGCAGTGGGCGTTCTCTCACCTGATCCTTATTACTGATGTTCGAGTATGGAAGTGATCCGGTCATCAGCTCGTAAAGTACTATACCAAATGCAAAGACATCAGACTGGAATGAATAAGGGTTGGAATCCCTCATCCTTATCACCTCCGGTGCCTGAATATTGATGATGAGGATCAGAAAGAATTTTTCATGTCAAAAATGATGAACATTTACATTATGATTTGGATACTACCCTGGAGTATACTGTTACACACAAAAAAAGAGCAAAGACAAGGGTCCGTTCATTCTGGGAGCTAATGTTTTTGAAACTCATCCTGCTGATGAGAAGTGCATGAGTACACTTCAAGTTTTGTAATTTAGGCCATTTCTGCACCACTGAACTTCATTTCAGTATACTTTTTTTACACAAAGACATCCTTGGTTCAGCAGAAAACAATGGGTAGGGAACCCACTGAGTGCATAAAGTAATTGTGAAATAACGTGAATGATTCCATGAAGCTCATCTGGTCATCAAAGAAAACCTCCATAAAGAGTGTTCATATTCTAAGTTTATTTCTCGGTTGGTAACTGAGAATCTATTTTATCACACACAGTGTATATGGAATTTATTCTCTGTATGGGCACATGCAATATGCACAGATTTTTCATTTTTTACCATGGCAACTGTATATAGTACGGATCTTGTCTTTCATCTTGTAGCAATTGAGGGATCTGAATATTCCTTAAACTTCCAAAAGCGGAAGTTCTACTTCAAAAGCTATCAATCAGAACAGACAATAAACTGATTTGAAATATCCTGTCCATGATGTATGACTCTGCTAACAATTTCAAATAAACCATACACTCTAGCAGCAGCTTCCGACATACATGCTTACCATCCAAAGAATTGACCCTGAAGGTTGTTCAAACTGTTGGGAACCACTCCATCTGGACTTCACTGTAGCCAGACCAAAATCACCTATCTTCACCGTCAAGTCTTCATGGAGAAAGATGTCTGTTGCATTTAGTTAAGGATGATGTCGTTCAACGACTGCAGTGATAAATTTACAATAGTGACACTTTCAGAGACCTTTAAAGAAAGGCAATATCTAAGGATGACATGTGCGCTGTTGATGGTGGTATAGAAGGGAGGGGGGNNGGGGGTGGGGGAAAGAGGGAAGATGTGGTGACAAGAATGGGGATCATGAAATATGGAAATCAGCATGTCAATGACAAGAATGAACGAACGGAGAATTAACCTTCAGCTTGATACAACTTGCACCAAGATTTGGAGGATTCAACAGCAATGATTCAGATATTAGTTGCGGTTCAAACTTTTATGTAAGGTTACGACCACGACATGCAGGGCATACAACTGTATCATTGAAACATAAGAGCCATTGAAGATTCTACAACAGGCATCTATTCATGGCTCATATCAAGATTTGAAACTTTCTTCATGGTCATATCAACCTTCTCCATGTATCTAAATGGTGGCTTTGCCATTAACTGGTAGATTGAAAAAAAAAAACAACAACCATATCTTCCGTGCGAAATTACATTCCTTTTTATCATGCCGGAACGTCCTTTCTACTTAGTACTTACCTATCAAAGGCAAATGTAGAAGTTAATTATGTATGGGTTAATTAAACACATCAAGGTTCCTGGGTTGTGTTATGACAACTGTTCTGATCAAATAATTTGCATCCTTTCAATTGGTGTTTTTGAATCAATAATGAAAATGCTGGTCACAAAGGTTTGCCTCTTTTTGCATGTAAGCATCAATACCATTCACTTGGTTTGATATTTAAGGATACTGTTAGACTTTAGATCTCTGTGGATGATATTCTTCGCATGGAGGTAACTGTAAACACAAGAAAAGCGAGAGATAAACATTTATCGTACATCAAAACAGATTTACACAGAAGCTAGAGGTAGAGGAGGCGGGAAAGCAATGGCACGGACAAAGTGACGCCTGTCAGGGGGAGAGAGCAGGAGAAGGAGAAAAGATAACTCTTCTATGACACCTCATACAGAGCTGACACAAATTCAGTTTTTCAGCATAAGAACTGCCAGTGAGTGAGAACAAAACAGAGGCCAAGCTTATACTTAACAAGAATCTACCCAGTTACAGTTTACTTTACTCTCATGAAGCTGTCAATTTTCCTTTCATCTATGGCCAACACAGCAGACAAGGTAAAAGAAGTGCACACAAGATAACACAACTTCCATGTGACCAGATGCCTACATTTCAATCACTCAGGAACTTGTCAAATCGGTGAACACACAACGACCAACGAACCCACCAGCCAGAAGATCGACTGGTTTACCTTCCTACCAACCAGCCTCCCTCTTGTCCCTGTTGAATACTCACTCCATGCCTTGAGCTGTTTGTCTGGCGATGTTGATCAATGAGTACATTTCGAACTTTATTTCTTGCACGTGTAAATGCTTATATAGGCTGGAGCCTTCACACCACTGTGTTATGATAGCCAACTCTGGTTTGGATGTACAACCCATGAAAAGCAGAATGTTGGCATGCCTCGTTTTTCTATGCAGGAAAAAAAAGAGAAAGGGTTTGCACAAAGTAAGTCAAGTATGGAGGAGGTCATTCAAATTTATTACAACATGATGAAGAGACAGGGCAAAGACACGGAAACATCTGCTGAAAGTGTATAAGAAAATTATGACTAGGTATGGAATTTTTGGAAGTTTGCTTTTCTGTATAATTGTTAACTTTTAAGAGTTCAATGGTTTAAGATGCTTCTCTTATGCTGGTTTCAGAGTTTGCTCTTTGAAGCAAACCATCTGAGCCCTGAACCTGCTTATGGGTTTGGAGAGAAAAGGTGTGAATTGTGACCACATTTAAAGAGCAGCGACAATTATCAAAACAAAACCCAATTAATCAATGTCCAATGAATTATGCTGGCAACTACAACATCACACAATGACAGAGCAATGACAAATCTTTGACTTCTTTAGAAACAACTGAAACAAAAGCCAAACTCCAAAAGGAGCTTAAGACAACCTTCAGGTCATTAATATCGAATACTGGGAAGTTTTGGATGAAAATCCAGCATACGACAGGATTCTCTTCTTTTGTAGAATAGAATCACATTCAACAAAACCATACTCCTTAACACAAACTTCACACTTTTTCTTTTCAGTTACCAACAATTTTGTGTCATTCTGCTGAGACAAAAAGGACTATACTGAGAAATCAATACAAAAAGATGCCCATGAATTTGTGGGATACTGACCCAGATATACCCACTGCTGCAAGAAGAGTCTGAAAGTTTCTCCTTACCTTAATACTGCAACCTCATTTTTGAAAGCCTGGAGTTGGGATGGGGTTGGATCTTTGACGTTGAGTTTCTTGATTGCTACTGACCCTGTGGGGAGGACCAAAATATATAATGTGAGGGGTGACAGATTCCCTCTACAACAGCAAACATATTTCACAAAACTGTGATTACTTTCCACCGCGTGCATGGCATGCTCGCTGGTCAGAGGCCCTTTCTGAATTCTTCTCTGAACTTCATCAAACGCTTCCATCTCAGCTTGACAAACAGTTTAAAGATTAGCTTGAGAGGGCCGTTTTCCCTAACCCTGAATTCTCCATAAATGTGTACGATTGGTCAGCTCTAACGATCATATGTATGGTACAGCTGACAGCGACGGACCAATACAGAATCAAGAAACCCCAGTCACGAAATCCTGTCACGTATGTGATCTAAGATTCTTGTAAGGTAAAATACAGTCAGTTCTGTGATGAGCAAATCCCAAAGAGAGTACTGCTGTTCAATGTAGCATTTTGGACTTTTTGTTGCCTACATACACAATACATGGATCTCCATGAATTCATTATTCAAATTGATCAATGTTATCATAATATTTCTCACCATGCCATTGACCCCTGTAAACCGTTCCAAATGACCCAGATCCTATCCTTGGCCCCGGCATGATCTCGTCGTTTGGAATCTCCCAGTCGTCGTTGGAATCTCTCCTTACTCTCTGCTGAAAGTCAAAAGAGATACTTCACTTGTCTCTCGCAGAGTTTAAATTCTAGTGAAAACACATCTCGAGAGTGTTCCTGGTAAGACTTGTTGGAAGAAGTTTGTTGCTTGCTTTTTTCGTAAGGAGTGAGTAAAAGCAAAACCAAACATTTTTTACCTTCTTTGACATATCCCTGCAATACTAATATTAAAGCCTAAAAGTCTCACCTCCTCCATGAGGTAATGACAGTGTGCAGTTAAATTTATTGTCTGAAATTATGTATGCATAATTATCTCACAACTGCATCATCTTCTATATCAGTATTAGTTGCTGAAGGAACTCCAGGATAGCTTCGCAATAAACTGCAATTAACAAAGGATGTTTTCGATCTTGCAGACACTTCCCTGACACCTGGGTTTTCTTCAATGGTTACGTTTACCTCTGTTACATGGCAACATCATCCCGTTATATTTGGGGCTGACTGAGATATCACAGTTTCTGAAAGCCAACACAACTGTGCCAAAATACAATATGGAAACATCTCTCCTCTTCCCTGCCAATCCTCTCCCTTTCTCCCCAACCCCTATTTAAACAAACAAACACGCAAACAAACAATGAACAAAAAAGTCAAACATTTGCGAGAAGATGTATGCTTAAACACACAACCAAATGACAAAGGATTGTACAATCATGAGGACAGACCTTTGGACGTGGTGTAACCCTCTCCTCAGCACTTGTCGAAGATGAACTTGTGTTCCTTGCTTTGTGCTTTCCTTGATGTGTCGGAGAAACCTGCGCGCTAGCATACTTGTAAATTCTGTTAGGACTTTGTTCTGCCGAATTTGGCAGACTGTTGGCAAATACTGTAAAACAAGGGAGAGTATAATACTGTGTAATTTCAAACTTGCTACTAATTCATGCAGGGTTTGTTACCCCCGGAAACACCTTTTAGTCATTTTAACAAAATATCATAATTCTCATTCATTCTTTCTACTGCCAATATTCACAGACTGTTTGCAATTAAGGGGTAACTCAGCTGTTGTTTATGCAAATAAACACTGAATCCTCAGTTCATTCTGTTAATAAACATTGCTTAATACAGAACGTCATACATCATCTTATATTACACACACATATTAAACAAACATTTTAATAAATACAACAAATGAACATAATGTAAATGTTGCATGATGCTTTTAATGGTTACACTACTGACTGACCTTTGCAACCCATTATTTATGGTAAGTTTCTAGTACTAATGGACGACCAAGGGAGAGACACATCAACAGAACAACCACTGCTAATGGTACTCATTCTGATGATCACATTCACACAAGATGAGTTGTAGACTTTAAGCAAAGTTTTAAGCCCTGCAAAATCCTTAGCATATTCCTCAGCAAAGCTAACATGTAAATGCAGATGGTGGGTCAAAGGTGAGGAAGTGTCTATTTCAAGCTGGTTCTTAGTTGAGGCAGAATCTACTGAAGTGAAAAGCCTTACTGCTTTCAATAAATTTCATGTCCCCCACTGACGCTGACCCCACCGAGCCATGCTTAGATGTGCTCCACTAAGGGCATCAATACATTTAAGTTTAAATAGCTACTTGTTGTCATCAACCTTGGTCACTGAGCATTATTGATGTAATATTTGACTTCTGCTGACTTCAAACGACCTTTGACCCAAAGTCAATTTAAATCTTGTACACATTGAACAATATCTATATGTAACAGCTGCTATTTCAACTGCAGCGTACCCTTCTAGATGTTCAGCTTTTTACACATTGCGTATGTTTACCCTCTACTGACATACGATGGTCTCATGCCCCAGAAATATAAGATAAAATGCATAGATACAAAAATATGCATGTCAGCTTTGCAACACTGTTTGTATTCAGTACTGAAAAATGAAAGAAATAATAATGAAAACAAGACAAAACCACCATTTTTTTCTTTTGGAGACAAAATTTACCCTAACCATCTGGATAAACACTCACCATAACCGCTGTAGTCAAAGAAACCTTCGTGATGTGCCGGTTTGTTCTTGCGAAAGGGCAAGGGTGAGTGATGCCTTTGCTTGTCTAGGTTAGTGGAGGAGGAGGAGGTATAAGATAAGGATGATGCAGGCAGGCAAGAGAAGGGGGACAAAAGGAGGTGATGAATGGGTTGTTATTAACCATCAAGGACTAACAAACAAAATTCTAAAACAAAGGAAGAATTGCCACTCATTTGCATTGGTAAATAAATAAAAGATCAGTGTGGACAGGCAGATTCCAGAAGGTTTAAGAAAGGTTGGGGTAGCAGGTGTAATGCAAGAATAAAAAAAACATGACCGACCTACACCCCATCAGGTAAACAGACAAATGGTAGGGAAAAAGGGTAACATGTGTGAGCCAAGACCAACATATCACAAAAATGTGACCAAAGGCATACTGAAAATCTACAAACCTTGAGGTTAGAAATGATCAATTTCAAATTTTTCAGACAAATGATCTACCAGAGGCCTGAATTCAAATGAATACAAATTATTTTGAATTTATTAAGATGGAAAGGCCCTTGAATAGTTCACAAGTAGCTTGTGCTTCAGTGTAATTTATCTCAATAGAAAGGAAAAATCTTTTCTTGTCAAAATATGCATTACCATTATAAAGACCTGTTTAAAGTTTAGTGTGTGACTACAAAACCCTTCTGTTAACAACCTATTTCCAGACATTGCTCTTTTTTTTAAGCTGCATTATAGACCTTCCATCACGTTACCATGGTGATCCAAGTTTGATGAGATTGCAAATCCATATTGAATCTATCTCTCACTGGAATCTTCACCTACTTCAATTTCTACCTCATGTTCCCACCCATCCTTTTCTCTGTCCCGCTGCTTTCCTCTTCCAGTCTAGTTTGTTCCTTTTTCATTATTTCTTGTTGTGAAGGATGCTTGTGATATAAAATTGTCTACCACATGTAAAGGACAGGGCGGAGTCCCTCGACCATAAGATCAGAGGTGCGAGAGGAGTCTTTTTTTTCTGTGAAAAACCATCTAACCTCTAAGATAGCAACAGGATAAATTGACAAACCTCTGGCATCCAAAAATAAGTAATTTTGCATAGCCCTAATAATTCCATTAGCAGAACCTGGTAAAATATAAAGAGAGTTACATTTATGGTCTACCATATGATTGGTGGGACAACTGTATCAGGACTTAAAATGAACAAAACCAATCATTTGCTTGTTGCATCCCTGATGCACAAGACGAATGCTTACGGACTAATTTACCTAATGTATTATAAACATAGGGCAATTCAAAGACTTTATGACGAACATATGCCAATGCCCCAAAGGTACAGATGCTCATTGCCCTTATGTCAGTTCCTCCGAAACAAAACTGAAGTTTCTGAGAGAGTCAAGCATTCTTTTTTTTTTTTTCAAACATCAACATGTTCCAAAGATGACCTGTCATTTTCACTTTATCCAGAAGAACTCACCACACAATTGCAAGAAAGAGATATTTGAAGAATCACGTATGCAGCAATTACAACAATCAACATGTTCCAAAGATGACCTGTAATTTTCACTTTATCCAGAAGAACTCACCACACAATCGCAAGAAAGACATATTTGAAGAATCACGTATGCAGCAATTACAACTATATTGCCTAACTTGATATGGTGACCTTCGGTGACCACTGCAG
>VJOZ01000521.1:0-22585 GCA_009801055.1 Stichopus horrens | reverse complement strand
TTATTATTATTATTATTATATGATTTCCCAATGAAGCTAAGACTTTTCTTTGGAAAGGATATTCCCTGCAAAGTCAGCTTCTCTTAAAAATAAAGTGAAGAGACTAGACGTACAAATCACACCTATCCGAATATATCATCAGTTCTCGACGATTTATAACGATAAAACTCTGAGTCAGTGTAACCTCCAGACTATTATTTTTCGTTTGATGGTATCTTTGTATTCAGCTGACACCTCAGTGACAGAATACACAGTTATAATTACTACATAGTAGCAAAAATAGCTATCCGCAAAATAGCTTCACTTCATGAGATGGTCTGTCCTCTTGATAATTCAAGAGCTCACGAGGGTCTCACGACGTCCTTGGACATGTGTGAGCTGTACAGGCCATGGAGAGAGAGTCGAGTACAAGTACGTATGCAAGAGTAAGCAAATGACAACTGAATATAACTCATACAATAGAAACAGTATTTGACATTGATATGTCTTTACTCCTACTGGCAAGATCTTGTTGTGTCGGTATGGAATCTCTTTTTTCTTTTTTCTTCCTAGCAAAAGATTATCCATTTGTTAGGAACATGTACAAGAAGCACAGCCAGAGACACTGGTTGAAGATAACTTCTTTCGAATCCAGTGCAATTAATGAAATGTTTGAGAACAGTTAGATGCTGTTAAATGGCTAGTTAAGGCCTCTGACCGACTTCGATACTTGTACAATGCTTCTATTATGTCATTTCTATTGTATTAGATTGGCACCGGAGGCAGATTCGGGTCTTGCAAAACAAAACAGAGAGTTCAGCATTACATCTTACTGCAGAGAAACAAAGTTGATTTGTACCCTGTTATGAATATCTGTTTGCAAATATCGTGCATTGTCTCTTACCCAAGTGCCTAATTGATGAAAGTGTTGTTGTATTTTAAAGTACAAAGATTAATTAAGAGTCTACCACCTTTCGTATAACGTTAATTATCTTTGTTTAAATATTCCAATATGACAAGAATACTCAAAATATAAAAACAAAACTAGCCATACCGCTTATTGGATCAGTCTGTTGAACAATAATTCACTCTAGCGTGGTTTGACCTCTCTTGATCAATAAACTTTTCCCAGTTCTACAATTTCAAGCTAGCCGTTGATCCAAGGTAATAATCTATGCTAAAAATGTCTTTACTGACAGATCACCGTCTCTATGGCATCGTGAGATAACTCAAGTAAAATGGATTGACTTTTATCCTCCTTACATCATTAGGCGAGTGTCTCATTCTTCGACAACCATTACCCCAATCCACCTGATTACGTGGGATATAATACAGGAAAAACGGTGTTTCATATCTTTTGTTCAAATACTTTATCAAAACTTCTGATTCAGCAAATATTTATTTCAATTGATTTCAAAGCAAATATCTTGCGACAGGCATGTCATTTCTTGGCCTTTGATTTTGTTTTTTCTCTTTTCTCGAGGGCAAGTAATAAAGGAACTTCACTATGTAAATGTCATTTTGAGGCAACTGAGCGATGTGCTCCCAAAAGCTGGACGTTTTGACCGAGTCTATGAGATTTATTAAATTAACCTTGGAATAGTCATCAGCATTTGTTTGACACCGTTACAATATATGCCTTCATATGTTTGTCTGTGCGTCGTGACAGAGACATTTCTGTGAATACCACCCTATTACAAATGGGTCACGAAAGAGAATCAAGGTTCAGAGTCACGGAAGTGGGGTGGGGGGTTACACAAAAGTAAGGGGGTGGGGTAGAGGGTAGATACAAACTAAGGGAAAGAAGTGAAGTTATGAACTAGTAATGTAAAATGCACATACTTCATTTGTATTTGAAGGAGAGAATACCCAGCAGTAATTGCAATAATAATCGTCTCTAACATATGAAATCTGTTTTGAGAAATATGTAAATGATGAAGGTATGATGTAGAGCACGTCTGAACTTTTGTCGAATTTCAGTTATGCCATTGTACACTCTTTACGTCCACACAATGATATTCTTTTATGATATTCCCTACTTGCAGAAGTACCGGCAAAGACACAAAATTTGGAGTTTTAGATTTATGGCGTTGTTGTTGCTACATTGTAACTACATTTCTGTAGTTACATTAGTATTTGATACACGTTTTGTTTCTATAAGTACATGATAGTTGCATGTTCCTTTCACAAGAATTCCGAAACCTGCTCACTGGTCATCAGAATGGCCATTACACTTCCTCTTGTAAAAAAAATATCTCATATCAGATGCACACATCACCAAACATGGATTCTGGCTATATTTGTATTCAGGTTTGACGTAAGTCAGGGACAATAGCCATCAAGGTGAGATAAATCTAAAATTTTAGCAGGTAGCAATAACTCCTGAGAGGCCCCACTGCTGATGGTTTATTGCTTCGAAGTATTACCGCGAGTGTGCTTTTCTTTCACTCACATTATCTTACCTTTTGCATTGATTTGGTTTAACCTGGATTTATTGACCATTCCAAGAAAGATCCAGTCGGCAAAACAACTGACTGGGAATAAAATTGGGAATTAAACTTCCGATGGCAGAATGCGTTTACAACTCGCCAAAATAAACTCAGACGATACATTCAAGCCACTGTTAAAAATAAACAGAAACCAAACTAAGCCAACAATCTGTTGGATATTTCCCAAGTGGTAGTTAAGGAAATAGTTTGAATATAGAAAGAGAATGTTACGATCACGAAGGAGAATTACAAAACGTCGATACATTGAAGTAACCACCTTGTTAAGAACTTGTTATTTAGTGAAGAGAGTGTTGATAGAACATGGTATTTTTCATCAAAAATATATCTTGTACTGATTTTCCATTATTAGTGTCTTCCCACATTATGATGTTCTAAGATCATGAAGCTATAGATGGTTGGACCTAGAGACGACTCTCCATCCCTATTTATTATGTTTATCAGAAGCTTTACTTATTGTGAAACCAGTCAGTCTCATCAACTGGATCAACATCTACAAAAGCTTCATCTTTTCAAAATATTACCTATGTGCTGAGTAACGGAAGATGCATCTTTTGAATTTTGGAAAGGTTGGGTGGACAATTATTGCTGAGCAACAAATAACTGCCTCTCTTTCTGTGCGAGAAACTTATTTCTTGAAAAGAAGGCTACTGTCCTTTCTTATTTTAAAAGATTTATCATTCTATCCACAGACATTGGTTTTAAGAATATGGATGTTTTCTNNACTGTAATCTTGATCAAGTAGGACCATTCTCGAACATTAGCTTAATGGCGAAGGTCTAACATAATACATAGTTAACCCTTTGCTTTTACATCGTCTAACATGTAAATGCTATTGTGCTTATAGACACAAAAGAGGATGAATACCAATTGGCCTTAAATATTACCCTTTTTTGCACATTTTCACTCAATCACTGTCCTAGAAACAGACAGAAAGGCTTTCGGATCACGATTTAAAAGGATTAAAGTATGTGACCTCTCGAACTAACTGTAACTTATGGTGTTTTTTCTCTTTCTTTGAAGGTTCCTTTACTTCTGCATTTCATGTCCTTTGAATCGAAGAGGACATTAAATGTATTTGTTTACCATTTTTTGACAGATTGAGTTTCGAATAAGAGTGGTACCTCATACTGTACATTGTAATGAAAGTAAGCGAAAGACCAGTGGGAATATACAATTACCGTTAAAAAATTCTGTTAGCCAAGGCTCCTTAAGAACTTCTAGGGAACAGTACAAAATAATGTAATTGTTCAGTTTGCTTAACTTTCAGCATTTTTAGCTCACTCTCCGTTATTATTGCACTCTTAGAATTGCTAATACAATGTACATTCAAATAAATTCAAAATATTGTTTACAGGCGTGGTTGAACATATGCTTAGCACTTTTCATCGACGAGAATGACTTTTGTACTGTCTAAAGAGTGACAGACGTGTGTATGTAAACAAGTTGAGGGCACTTCCTTAGGGTCATGGAACTGCAGATAATTTATGCATTTGAACCTGGAAAACAATGTATATGACGTCATGGTGAAATCATTCGAATGATCTCGAGTAACCTTCTACGAATTATAAATGATTCGAAATCACGATATAACTCGTAGGCAATACAATCTTTTCCTTACAAAAGCATCCAATAAAAAATCCCTTTATCCAACACCACATGTAAAGAAGGATATCGAGGACTTGTTGGAACCGAATCTAAGCTTTCCCTTGTCTGATCACTATTGATATCATAGGTATGTCTGTTGTCTGTTGCTTAGTTCTTTCAGAAATATTTGGGGTTTTACATAATATTCTTTGGCTAGCTTGAAGGTACGAGACAGAGGCATATTATGGAATGAAAACGCCTATCTCCTTTCCTATTATTTCTTTGTATGTATTTTCAAATGGCATCCAATATTTAAAGGAAACTGACACGGACATTGGATAGTGTGACTCTCAAAGCTGTGCATGTCTGTGGTAATTACTCATTAAAATGCTAATAGTCAAGACAACGGATACAGTACCCCTGCGGGTTGAATAATTAAACACTGTGGAATACACAGTAATCATGTAAAAACTATAATGCATCAGTTACCCTTGGTTTAAGCGTCCACTCTTAAAGAACATGATCACTTATAGTGATGAACATTCAAAACCAGCTACGCTCGTTTGATTCAGTTTCGTCATTTTCAGGTTAAATCGGGGAAAATGGGGAAAAAGATTAGTAATCTGTCTTACAATTCAGGCAACAACAGGCTTTGAATAGTAAGAACATAAATGTCTCGGTGTTGGGAGAAATTATCTTCTCAAGGCTTTTTCCGCATTTGTAGCTTTCATGGAATGACCAACATGCCCACAGTATTTTCCATGATAGGATGATAGGAAAAATATCCCCCATTTTGAATTGCAATTATAGATTATGCATGGCAAATTTGCAGAAGTCTGAAGATGTTTTCATCATTCTTCCTAGCTGACAAACAGAAAAATGGCGGTATTTGAAGTAAGGAGTGTATGGCGGTGTAAGTCGAAGTACCGAAATTAATCAGGACAATTCTGTCTATTATGAAGTTCAATCAATTGAAAAGTAACATTTAGAAAATAGGTGCAATGTAAGAAATTAACGCTAATGACATCATACCTGCAGAAACGTAAACCGTCTGGAACAACACTGAGTATTAAATTAGAAGGTACCCTCGTAATTACTCACAAAAGTAAAGTTTATTTGGAACAGAAGAATAGTTGTGAAAGTGACGAAAGTTATTAAACTCTTCTAAATACTTATTCATCTTATAAAGTGTAACAACTACCTTGTCGATTTATCGAATGTATCTGTATGGTAGCCATAGTCCATACCGCTCACCTTACCTTTAACTTCGTCCCCACCCCCACCTTACAAAAAAAAATGCTACCAGGAATCACTTACTGTATTAGCAGTTTTACGGTTAATAAATAGTCAAGACATCAAACAATCGAATCAATTTACTTCGGTATAAAGTAACACGTCACCGCGTGATATAGGTTGCCCCGAGAAGACGGATTAAGATGATGGATCTCACACACAAACTAATGAAGTCAGATAGCTGCTATGTTTGACTTTGAACCTATGTCTTGTCAACAGTTTGACGGCTAGTTTACAGATGCTTTAATTCATTTCTACGGAACACCTACAATGACCTATAAAGAAAGACTTACTTGTCCTTTGAAGTTACTTTCAAGTTTACTGAGATAGTGTAAATTATGGGTGTAATATGCCAAAGCAGAGTTCTTGGACGGAAGGTCAAAGGACGTTGGCATTTTTAAGAAAATTAGGTGACTGAATTAAACAAACTACATGCGATTTCACTTCTGAACCAGCTCCTTAAAGAAACTGCCTTGTATATATGATTGTTGAGTGACATAAATGAAAACACACACAGAGCAGAAACTCCTTTAGCCAAAACCAACAAAATATTGGATAAGCTTATTCTCGTGAGTAGATTCGTAGGTGCTCCACATAAGTCTTACTTAATTGGATTAACAATGCTAGTTTCAGGACCATATTTTAAAGTAAAGAGGAACCTGAAGACGTACATACGAATTCATACAAATTAAAAACTGTTGGAAAGATTCGGCTATGTGGGAAAAATAATAGTGATGTATCACCATGCCTTACTCTTAAACTATGACGTAGTTTGATATACTATCAGTGATAATATACTATGAATTATGATTCTAAGCACTTAATTGCAGTGATCTATGATTGTTTAATGTAACATTAAGAAATGCACGCGAATGTAACAAGAATGGACTCGGAGTAGAAAAATATATTTCATTCACGGCAAACGTATGTGTCACCATATTTGCAATACAAAATCGACTCTTAAACTAGTTATCGGATTTAAAATGGAACATAATGCATCAAATATCAATGATCAAACTAATTTACACTTAAAACTATGGCCTGGTTTTTACATGTTTTTNNGTAGTTAAGTAATTTTACCATTAACAGTGATTTAAGTTGACGTTATGTGTGCGTGTCACGATTTAATCAATCTCTTGCAGTAGCTTCAGCTTAATACAATAACTAGTTTCAATATACGTCTAATGATGTCATTTGGCCTCATCTCTCCCTCTTTTAAATGATTATGTTTCTGCACAGGTCATGTTTGTTCACGTTAAAAAAAATAGAGCAAAACGTTAACCAAGATAATATATTTTCCTCTGTTTATGATCAACAACATACATAGAGACTCATTCCAAACGAAATGCACAGTTTCAACACAACGTTGTGATAATAACTTCCAGGTGGTCCACATTATGATAAAACGTTGGCTGTTGCCCGCAACTGTTTACCTGTACACAGGCTGTTGTTTTACAACTGATGTTGGTGGTAATCACAAAACACCGAAGTGTATAATTACGCACAAGCAACCTGCTGCTGAATTGCTTTGCAGTAACAAACCTTACACACTTTGGCGAACGCGATGATCAGTCAATGACATGCTTCTCATGATGACACACGTAAAGTATCAATATTAGATATCAATATTACGAATATCAACCAGGCTATAACAACTATGCTACCTTTCATCCAGCGTTAGTTAACCTGTCATAAAAAAGCATGTTAAATTTTGTTTCCTTGCCCCTCTGCATTTCTTGAGTAGTACAATGAGCCCACACGATATACGTCACTAATTCCCTTTCCTAAGACGAGGGAATTATGTTATAGCACAATTAAGGATTTGTAAATCTGGCGGTCAGTGAGCACGAAGATTACAGGATAAATCAGCAGACCCACGTAGTTTCTGCAATTAATTTATGGAAATCAACTAATTTTGTCATGTGTGTGTAATTTCAAGGCAGTCAATCGGTTTCGCCTGGAGCCAGTTTATTAAATTTCAAGGAGAAAGTACCTGCAACCTGTTGAATAAATGTTGGTAAGATTTACCAGACTTCATGCACGAGATACACCCAAAGGAATTGCATACAACCGAAGTTGAAGTTGGACACAATCAGCCATGTTTTGCTAAATGGTTTAATCGTATGCAGATAGAGTCACTGACAGTCATTGTTCTAAGAAATCTTACAAAATTACCGTTCAGGTGATCTATTACAGTCACTTTACTCTCTTACGAGTGACGTCAATCCATTTGTGGTTTCAACAAACTCTATTACACCGTGCTCAGACTCGAACTTCAAGAAATATTCCAGTGGGAACATAAGATATTCTGAACTGAATAAGTGTATTTTATCAACTGTGAGCACTTCACACACCACACCCATATCTTCTTTGTAACTAAATACTGCTGTTTGAAGAAAGACTCTCTGATTAAAAAAGATTTACATGTGCCCCGAGGTAATAAAATGCTTTGTAATATCGGAGAATTATAGAAAGCTGTCTCACTTGGTCTTTGACATTTAAGCTCAATTTATCACTGAAATTCGGAAACAGTGAAGAATTTATTCTTTTTATTCATGTTATTCTCTCAAATTTATTTGATTAAAGTGTACTAGATCTCCTTCGAAATTAGCATTAAAAAGACAAGTTTTATGATTCCACATAAGTAGAGTTTCATTTTATTTCGAACCAATGGCATGTGTAAATGTAATACTATCTAAAATTAAGGATGTGTGAATAAAGTACAATTATCTGTAAAACTATATCGAGATATCAAGAAGAGAGAATGTTAATGTTCATATATACTAATTGATAATAAGATTAGAAAGGAACATTGTTGAAGCAAATACACCCTTCTTTTACAAAGCTGGAAAAGGGGGCAACTTACTATCAATAAACTTCACTGAAATGTGAGTAAAACAAGAAATCGAATTCTGGTGTTGATGATTGTGCAGTGATGTTGCGGAGACTGTTTACATCCAAGCAGTTACAAGTGCATTCGAACAGATGGTATCTCTTGTTGAAACGCTCTAACCCCACACGGTTACAACTGCATTCACACAGTTGTATCTCTCGGTGACAACCTCTAACCTGGCAGGTTTACAACGCATTGCAACAGCTTATATCTCTTGTTGAAACACTCTAATCTTACACAGTGATAATGTGTTGAAACAGCTAGAATCCCTTGCTGAAACCATCTAAAGTCGCACAGTTATACTACATTTAAACAGCTAGTACTCCTTGCTGAGACAGCCTAGCCCCCACTCCCTAACAATTATAGTGCATTCAAGCAGCTACGATCTTTTTCGAGACCCTCTGACTCCGTAAGGTTGTAATGCATTCAAACAGTAGTATCCCATCGAGGTATCTTAAATCAAGACAGACACAATGCATTTAAGCAGACAATATTCCCTTTTACAAACATTTAACCCACAGATGTATAATACATTAAAGTAGCCAGTGTACGATGTTGAAAGTTTTCACTGTTATAATGCGTTCAAACAGTAGTTTCCGTTGTTGAAGACTTTTACCTCAAGATAGTGACAATACATTTAAATTGTCAGAATTCTCTTGTTGAAATCCATAAACCTAACACAATTGTAATGCATTTTAACAACTAGTATACCTTGTTGAAAGTTTTAACCCCACACAGTTATAATGCACTTAAACACTCAATATCCTTTGTTTCAACAATTTTAACCCCACACAGTTATAACGCATTTTAACAGTCAGTATTCCTCGTACAATGTTTAGTGAAGTAAGCATTTACTCATCATAGCCAATCTCTGCAGAGAGACAATACTTTCATAAACCCCATTTATAGTAAAGCTTTTCTTCAGTATCCAAGGGGCCACAGGAGTACTTTCATTCAGTTCATTGAGTGGACAAAGGTTTGCAAAGTACTTAGGTGCCCGTCGCGAAGTTACATGCGGTCATCACGAAAGAGCACATGCTGAAAAAGTACGCTTGGGGAATAGGATGTGTGTTCGTAGCAAACGTGTCAAAATGTCAGAAGTCTATAGGAAACGACAAATGTCAGTCTTAATATCTCTTTTAATGGTTCGAGATCGTCTGTTCTTCGTTTTGTTGACTTCTGGTATTAACATTAATTCATTTAGCTAGAAAGATTTATAAAAGTCTTGTACCATTACTTCTTCATCGCTGGTTTTTTCTTTCTTTTCAGTAGTAGGACGGACATCGTGGTTAGATGGACAGTAACTTCAATGTCAACCATAAAAGCCTAAACTATTTATGTTTGTCCATTAGACATTGTTTGGGGATTACAGATAGATCGGGAATCATAGACTCTGCCAGAGCAATAGATTCTGGTTCAACTAACGTATGTTCAACAACGACACTGCTGTGTTGATCTAATTACAAAACCATCTTCTTTAACAAAGGAGTTCGTGCTTCCGACTGTCGACTGCTGTTAAGTGGCAACTTTTATTGAATTTAATGATAGGTGATAACTTAATAACTAGGTGAATATACTTCCACATTTACCACAACTAATCATTGAAACTTTAAGACTGTTTGTGTGGTGCAGTGTGTTTGATTATATGATATGCTGATATTACTTTGGCGTGAACTGATCCCTGAGTTATCACTGGCTGTATGATCGTTGTAAGAGTTTAAAATCAAGATTAGAGAGGTTACAATTGGAATGACCTGATCGGTGAATAGATATCTTGAAAAATGATGTTTACTTTCGATGATAATGATTTAACATGCATGATACACTTTGATTTTATGTCATACATTGATTGATCACTGAGCAACTTATAACATCAATCAAAACAAAATTAATGATTTTGTCCCACCCCCCCAAAGAAAAAAAAGGATTGTGTGTTTGCTTTCATTCATTTTAGAAATATTTGAGATTATGAAGTAAAAGATAAATAATTACAAGAAATATAGAGTTTGTGGCTATCATCTGTTAAGCTTTATAGCTGTGCCGTGTACACCTAAATTTAATCATCAAACTTAATGTGGAGGCTTGAATCGAATTAGATCAGATAATATGTACGTGACCGCGTGCCATGAGAAGTACTGCTTGAAACTTCAATAATACGCACTACAAATTTCAGTGTCAAGAAAGTGCAACATTTAAGATTACCGATTCAACTAGGACACGTTTAGAGCAGACATTGACCATAGGTAGGAAGAAATTCTTTAGATAAGTGATATACAAAGCGATTTAGATTCTACGAAGTTAGTCGGAAGAGAATTAATAGAGGAATAATAACGAATAATCAGTTGCAGATTCTCACGTTATCCCTGGAATGCACGCACAATGATCTTGAAATACAATTTTAATTAAATACAGAGCGACTCTTTTTCAGCAGGGAAACTCCTCTAAACATAAACTTAATAGTCATAAGAGATCTTATGCTCTGGGTTATTAGAATATAAAGTAGGCATTTATCAAATGAGAAATTTCCAAACAAAACTGTAAGATGATCAAGAGGTTATAATGATGTAGGCCTATCTGTTAACATTACTTATAGTTTCCTATCAAATCAGTTTGTATAATATTTTTAATTGTACTTCATTTTCGAGGGGAAATTCTGTACATTCCAAGTTCCACATATGACCCTGCCCACAGTAGTTAAAAGTAACAACTGCTCCCATACACCGTAAACAAACAGCACAGTGTTCGACTTTTTACAAATTCCCTATTGTTACTCATACTTAGTGCGGAAATCACGGTTGTTGCATGGCATTGACGCTCGCAGCCACCACAGACCAGCTCACCACAGACTTTACAATCTGCGGTCCCTCTAACGATTTTGCCTGTTGTTCTGTCTGCTGGCCTACAGGAGCCTCTCCGTAGATTTCTCTTTTTCGAAACCAACAAAACGATCGTGTTATGATCTATAATGTAATTTGACAAAGATCTTAATTACTTGATAGTTTGAGTTATCTCTTAACTTCAAACTATGGCATACGTCTATCAATTCCAACAGTCCCTCACTTGCGTCATTCTCTACAAATATTACATCTTCATTTATCTTTTTTCATATTTTGCTTCATATACGGATTTCCCATTTTGACCTTTATATTTATAATAACTAGTTTCTCTTTTGTTGTTCTATTTTATAATGACAAAGGTAAACATCGTAATCTCAAACACGCCAAGAATGAAAATCGATTGTTTGCAAACATAATTATTGTTTTCTTCATCTAGGCGGGAAAAGGGTNNAGGGTTCTTTGTTGATAAGTAATTGCGTCAGCTACCTGTTTCCAATAACACTTACGTCATCTTTTTTCTTCGGAGGATTAGATGAAAAAATGTCGTGATTTCCACATTACACGTAGAACATGCAATACAGTACTATTGAAATTCCAACAGTTTTCAAACGTTTCCGATAGTTTTAAAGAATGACCTGTTTTGACAGAATTCACATCTAAACTAAATTAAAGAGGAAAATAAAGAGTGACCATAAACCAGTTTGACCTTACAATAAATTAAATGTCAGTTTTAATTTAGCTTTGTGTTAAAAGTACCCCCGAAAAGAAAGGTTAAGGAAAGGCTTTTTTTTTTGTTACTTTTTGTTTTACTTGTGTTGAAAAGCAAATCTTCTTTGTCTTAGATGCAGTTTTTTTTTTNNCCTCAAGCGCCGTATAATAAAGTCTGCGTTTATGCTTTCCTGCATTGACGTAGCACTAACATATTACGGTATAAAAAAGACAAATACTCCACTACAATTCAAAATGAAACATTTTCGGCAGTCAAACCTTTTATTTTGCATATTACTTTATTTTAATATTATCATTTTCTTTTGCAATATACTAAGATATCTCATAACTTCAATACGGAACACATAAAAAATGACCGTCGTATACAAACTATTGCAAATAATATTAGAAGACTCTTCTGACCTTGCACATAAAGATCGCGCTCAAAGAATAAAAAATCAAAGCCTCTACGGAGTGTTATCGTTGTTGAAAGTCATTACAGTAAGTGCAATAATCCCTCGAACATATTATACACCAATCTCATTATTCTGTCAATGGCAGAAGCTGAGAAACTTAGAGTAATTGAAAAACATGTATGGTTTGTACGTAGGGCACGAGATAAGAGCAAAGCTTAAACGATGCATTTAGTCGTGTACGCTGCACACTTAACTGAAGAAACAAAATAGTTTCAGGTATGCAAATTTGTTTTTCAAAAGTCCAGACTATCCAAATCAATTCAAAGCTTCTAAAATATGTGAGGTTTATTTAACCCCGGAGTGACCTTTAAGCAAGATAGGCCAAATATGCTAGAAATGCTGGAGATACTAAGTAGGGCCTATGCTAGATATGCTATGCATGCTGAAAACTGATCTTGAAAATGGAACTATGATGAACAATCAAATGTTTCCTGAATTGTTAGACATTGCTTTATACTTTTCACTGAATAGATGGTTTCATTGGGAAATAATTAAATAGTTGATTAACCTGTTGTTTTTTTTCTTTCGCTTTTAAATTATTTAACAATCTTAATCACGAGTTATAATTTTGATTATCCCTGTTTTGTTGCTTTCATTTTAGCATGTGCAATAAGTGTAGCAATACCGTTTGAATATTTTCCTTACCAATGTATAATTCTAGTCGAGAATAAATTATCGCATACCTCTTAATGATGCATTATCTTATTATTTAACATACAAGTAATCTTCTACTGCGGTAAAATGATGGCTAAATGTTTATGGCTTTCTGTCTAGTTCCATCACCACTGTTCATTTGCAATATTTTTGCAAGTGAGGACGACGCTCTTTATAAATATATTTGCAATCTATTTATAAAAAGCGTCTTTGTTATGTAAGTGCACCATGCTTAGATACCCTTTTAGGCGATAGTCCATCCATCCACACTGTTGCCTAGTTGTGATATAACTTCGTCATATTACTATTCACTTATGCATGGCAACGCTCATTTTCAATAAAAACCGAACAGTGCATTGCATTTTGATGCAATACTGCAACACCTGCCTGGCTACTTGTACACTAGGCTATTGTATATTTAATTATATAACTACTTAATTATCTCAAATAAGAGTAGCATGAATGATGTAAACTTACCGCTTAATTCTATTAAAGGTAAGTTAAGTACAGGTCTGTTCATTAACTTTTCGTTAACCTTACTTCCATGCAGTATAAAGTTATCAATAAGTTTATGCATTTCACTGACGACTTGTTTACCACTGTTTTGTGAATATCTGTAGAATTTAAGTAATTACGACTGAATAAGGTGAACAACGTGGACTCATGAAAAGAGTATCAAATTCTGTTTTTTACTTAATAAATGATTGTAATAAAGATTTCAGCCTCTGTCCACCTACCCGAGGCCGTCCCCTGCTTGCCATTTGAGAATTTCATAACAGAGGCCGAACTCCACTCTTTTGCCAACTGTCCCTTCTCTAATAATGATTTTGTTCCTTTCAGGTAATTTCTTTATTACCATAAGGGAATAGATACAAATGATTTACATGTTTCCAGGCTTTAAATCTTCTTAGTTTTGATTATTGTTTTAAGCCTTTAGACAGGCGTTCCGTTTCTTGAAATGGCCTCTTGGAAAGACAAATACGTAGGCAGTCACTTGTTGTATTACATGGTATCGTGAGTTTGCATAATACCAAAGTTTGTTTCAAACGTCACATCCATTTTTGTGTCATTTGTTCAGACGTCTAATTTTTCCTTCCTCTTTTTATGAGAAAGTAGGGTAACCATCAATTCGTTCGCATGTCACGCGGGGCCGTCAGCTAATACTTGGGTTAATTTTTGCCATCATGCCGCAAATGTAGCGATCATTCATTCTACATGCCAGGAACAAGAGGACATTTTTAGGTTGGAATCAATAAACAACATACAACGTGTTTACAGACACGAGTCATTCCGTTACCAACTGAGGTTTGCCTAACATTGAAAATGTACGATCTTGGTCGAAACTTTACCATCTCCATAATTCGTCTTTGAAAGGACGTTGATGCACTGACGTATGCGTTGATTCAGGCTGCCGGGAGCAAGAATGTGTTTGATGCCCTACTGACCAAATAACATATGCAGAGCAAACTCAAGTTTGAAAGACATGTGCACTTACAAATAATAATTACGTTCCAATCAATTTTAATTTATGTTTTAAGTAAGTTATCATGTTGGGAGGGAGAATATGTTCACATTTCTATAGGCGTATAGTTCTGACGTGACTAGTAATGTGTAAGTCGTTAAAATACATTGCAATTGTAGCAGGGAAAGGTTAAATCTTTACGATAATTAACATCAACAGATAACTGGTAGCGGGCATTTGGTTATCACTTTCAAATGTCCATTGCAAATAACGTATCTTGGTGTGTTCCCTCTCAACCCGTAGCCCCAGAACAATACGAGTTACGCCACTGCGTTGCCGATTCCAACACATTCGTATATAGTTTCTTTTGTTGAAAATATGGGCCTACTAAATATTTATTGTTTTCATATTCACTACCACACGTTCGAGATACAAGTTATACTTTCCTGTAACAGTCTTTAAATTATATTCTCTGGAGGTAATAATTATTCCATATGACTGACACAAGCATTTCTTCATAAAATACAGATACAGAATCAAATTTCACAAGAATCTGAAACTTAGAGAAAGCCAGTTTCTTCCAGTTTAGATTTTGTTGGCGGGTGTGAACGTATGCGTGTGTGAATTTCTAGAATGGGAGACACTACAGGAATGTGGTAATGCAAGTTAACGCCAAGAGCTTAATCTTTTTCAAATTTGCACTATACGAAGACCCCACTACGAACGGAGTATTTCCCTCAACAGGACTTTAATTGGCTGGGTGGTATCCAATGATTATAATATATTAGTTTCTCATCTTTCCGTTGTTTACTACAGGGAACTCAGCAAAGCAGAACTACATTAGTCTTATTAAACAGATCAAAGAAAGGTAACTTTGGTATTTTCAAAAGTTTTAATTTCAAGGGAGTCACAACGCGATCAATGAGAAAACGACAGTCCTCAATTTAGGCAAAAGGGTTATAACATTGACATCATTTTTCAGACATCTATGCATGAGACTATATGTAGGTTTCATCTTAAGAAAAAAAAATTAACGAAGGGAGTCGTAGGCGGTGTGACGGAAGGAAAATCGAAACTTGTTGCGATAAAGAAAAAGGTAATTTGAAAAAAGTCTACTCAGTTAAGGAGAAAGTATTTGCTTCCCACATGGTTTGTTTGAACGTCAATAAAGTTATTAATCGTATATATGTATCAGCTTTTATGGTCTGAGAATTTTCGAAACTAGAAACAGAGTTTTCTTCGTAGATCTAAAACTTGAGAAACACATTAGTGGTTAGAAGAAGAAGGGGGTCGAGGTTTCAAGATGTAGCGTCTAACTTCTGAAGAATATATCGTCAGAAGATGATCATCCAACAGAGGAATATACGGTCTAACAGAAAACGGAACTTTCCTCGTCCCAAGTGAAGCGCAGTTATGTCCATACTTAACTACCCCACTCTACTGAAATTAAAATGTCCATAATGATCCACATGCATTTACGAGGATTGTGTTTAGTTAGTGTTGCATTTACAAGTATAGTGTTTAATATAGTGATGCACTCACAAGTACGGTCTTTTATGTATCTCTCGATGTAATGACAACCATGACGTGATTCGGAGTTATTTTAAATATGGCATGTATGGCTTGTCCAATAGACTGCTGTTGTTGTGACCGTTTCATGCATATGCATGGTGGTTAAAAACGGTGGTACGTTCTTTCCCCTTTTGGCAACGCCACTTGGCGACACTTAACTGGTATCAAACCAGTGAAGCAGATCGCCTCTCATGGTAATGAAATATGAAATTGTGGGATTTTACACATGTTTTGGTACTATATGTTAAAGTGATTGCGTGCCTAGACAAAAAGTAAAAACATTGAAATTTCATGTCCAAACGTTTGGCAAGGCTTTCCTTTAGGAAGACGTTTAGACCTTCGGCAAGGATTCCATTTAGACAATTTGGGGGAAAAGGTGCGTTATTCTGGCGTATAATTTCAAATTATACTAACGTAACGACGTTGTCTAAGTTAACTAAGTGTAAAGTACGATACTGTAGTGGTTGGAATTTTCATTCAAATCAACCGTGAGCTTCTTTGAACACGCCGA
The DNA here is from genome assembly GCA_009801055.1 of Stichopus horrens. NCBI lineage: Eukaryota > Metazoa > Echinodermata > Holothuroidea > Aspidochirotida > Stichopodidae > Stichopus > Stichopus horrens. The sequence goes on along the minus strand of VJOZ01000521.1, from coordinate 6,106 downwards.
TGGGACGTATACTAGTGTTAAATATTCAGTAACTCAAAACAACTCAGGATCACTGAGGCCGCAATTATGTGATGAGTTACAGGTTATTTGTGACTACAATGCTTCCTTTCACTAAAACCCAACGTACAATTCCAAGACCAAGGAGCGACGACCTGAGTAGTATGCTTTTTGATACACCATGCGACCGTACATCTTCATTATGAAGGCGATTATAGGGAGCACCGTTAATTTTCAAAATGATTTCTTTTTATACTGTTCTTATGCCAATCCCGTTGCCAGTCAAAGTAGCTGCTGTTATTTTCGTTCATTGAAAGACGTAGTCCGTTCATGTACAATCTCGCGTATACATTTAAAAATAAAGGAAAAGTTAAGATCAATCATACTCTTATACTTCTGACTTTTCAGTGAACACGCAGTCACTTTAGCACCAGTTTAGCAAGTATCATAGCTATGTGGCTTGGTGAGTATCTGTCTTACAGGATACGGGACCCACATGTATGAATACACTTATACGGTAGGTAAATATTTTATAAATGCAGGATGGAAAATAAAATGGTTCATTGCATGCAAGTGCAGTTAGTAAAACCTCTTCAAATGCATGTTTATCTACCAGGTAAGCTTTTACAGCATTAGTATATAGTACAAAAAAATAATACAAAAATAAAACAAAAACGGGAACGGAATCAGATTTGAGTAAGTGCTTTGACCCGCTAATGAAGACTGCAGCGCGCAAATTGATGTTCAGGGATATCTCGAGGCCCCGAAGCAAACATGCACACAATTTTCGGACAATTAAAATCTTTGTCATTTCCGCAGAAAGGGGTTGACTATCCCCTGAGCAAACGTCACAGTGGATATACCATGGCTGCCAGAGCATAAGTGTAATGCTTAACACATGTCATCCTACAAAATGTACACGTTTATTCGGAAAAGCCTCATGACTTTAAACAGATACTAAAAAAAAACTTTCCCCACGCAACAAAAAGGTATGACAAATTGGAGTATGTGTAATATAAATTGAGTTGCAAAGTTGTATATGTCATTTCAGATTTTAGTGTTCTAGTTCCACACATACGGTTATATTCATAACATGATTCAAGCTAATGCTACATTAACACTATGATACAGGAAGTGCTTACGTCAGCAGCTGTTCAGAATCTATGACGTTAAATTTACCAGTGAATGAAATCTTGAGTTTGATTTTCTGGTAAAGTAGAATTGTCCTTTTTTTAAATTTCTGCAGTGATTTTCTTCATATTCTTTCTTTTTTCGCACCATTTGATGTACTCTACCTCTATGACTCTTCAGTTTCTCTTAAAATATATGAAATTACAAACAAATAATGACAAGTGGAGAAATGTTCGTTTCGTACCGTTGATTTTGATTTCCAGAGTTATCTCTTTGCAGAATAAAAGCCCAGAAAGGACAAGAGTGTACCGCTATATGAACGAACAAGAAAATTGTAAAGATTTAGCAAATTCCGTAGTCAGGGTGTTTTCATCTGCGCGAACCAACATGAAAAGTTATATGTGAGCATAAATAACGTAAAGAAAAATACCATATTAACCCATCGTTGAGATAAGCTACACATCTACATGGACAAGTTGACATGTGTAGCACAATACGTTGAACTTAAGTTAGGTCAATGGTGTAATACTCAGAATTCTTAAATATTATAATCGGAAGAAAGGATTACTTTTACCAAATATTCTGGCTAAATAACTTAAGCATTTATATTGTAAATTGTCATGAAATATCATACAATTAGATGATATCGACAACGAAACATCACTTGTACCTCATATCGGTTTTGTAAGGAATACTATCTAGTTTCTTACTCCGTTTACATTATTAATAAAATATTCAGCGAGAATTAAGTGAAACAATAAATCAGTGATACCAAACAAAATAAGTTCTAAATATTGATGTGAATTTCATTTTGTTTTAATCGACAGCTTTATCGGCCTTATTTCAACAGATTTACTAACAAATTATTCACGTTCAAAATATTTTGTTTTCCCCTTCACTAAAATACGGAGAGTATTATCTTACTCAAGTATTTTCAAATTTGTTCGAAGGGCTTTCCGACTTAAGAGAAATTGAAATTAGTGTACTGAAGACTCTTTGGTAGAGGAGAAGGGAACTGTGTGTATATTTGACCAAATTATATTTTTTTGGCTTTAGGGTACTTCATGAACATCCCGAATACAATAATTGTACATTGCCATAGATTTGGCTTAGACTGATGGGAAAATGATGTCAGGCTCACCCAGTTGTCCGTTTTGCATCCTGCGGTCAACACAGTAAATATTCATTACCCAAGAATTCGAACTACTTTAACTATATATATAGTTTGATCATAAACCCAACAGACCGAAGACAGAACTCATGCGACTGGTCCATCAAGTGTATTGTTGAATGAATGTTCTGCGTTTTCATTTATTTCTTTTTTCATTGTCATTTTATTTTGCCAATAATGTTACACCTGCATGCAACTTTGGGAACACTTACAGCTACATGTTTTGCAGAAAAACAATTAAATAGTATGTTCGCTTCCCAGACGATGAGTCCAAAATGTATATAGAAGCGGTTGCTTTTGCGTAGAGAGTGCTTGAGGTCGACTATAGGCAGTTATCAGAAATAAACTCTGGTATTGAACATTTCCTTATATATCCTTTCTTAAAGATCCTTTCTGTCTGCTTTTAGCCGCTTTCGTCTGTACTATACAAATAACAAAGAAAAACTTCATTTGACATATTATGATAACTTGGGGCATGATAAAAAGGTGAACTTATAATCTGGTAAAAGTGAAATTTTTAGATTACAACAATTTGACGCATCTTACAGACGTTTCTGGTAATTGTAATTGCTATATTTGAACCAGGTGATTATCGATGGTGTTTACTGATGCATGCTGGAGGAGCATCTATGCGGGGGAGGTATACATTTGAATTCCAAGAATAGTAAAAGTTTGTTGTTGCTTGAAATTCCTACACTGCGCCCACTAACCTACTTCTTTTGTTGAAACGGAAACAGGTGAAAGATCTACTTGGAAAGCTCCAACGCAGAAAATGTCAGTCAGGGGACAAGTACAAAGCAATTAAAATAACTTAACAAACAAGAATTACCTACAGTGCCTAATACTGCAAAGAGAAAGAATTTAACCTTACCACAGTATCCATTCTTCTGTCCTTCATTCTAACCAATCTTTATGTGTGTCTCATATGAAGGGGTTCAGTTCCCTACAACGTACATCCCATGGAGATTATTTCATATACTGCCGGCGTTTTCATTCACTTACAGATTTATTATAACAAGCTTTTTCCAATCAATCTGTTTCACTTATAAAGTCGAGTAACTGTTTGACAGATTGTTTGTTATGTCTTTAATTATGACTGATGATGAAAGTGACTGTCACCCGTCGTAATCCTAATTATTTAAAGATGTCCAAATTTCACAGATTACTACAGGCCAGTGGGAAAAATTCAATTGAAGAAGAAGACAGCGATGGGATAATAAATTTGTTAGATATAATAATATGAATTTCTGATAGCTTCGTAGAATCCTATTCGTTTGTCTTTATGGGATTAGTCTTTACGTTGCCAATTAATTACATTCTAAATATCCCGTGACGATGAGTTACGTTATTTAATGTAGTATTTCAATTATCGCCGGCGTTTAATCTTCCACTGTCTGCTTAAAACATTTTTTACTGTATCTCCTCGGAGATTCTTCTTCTGATCATAACTGAATTTCGATTGTATCATTTATGATCTCTGATAAGTGATACAGCACAATATTGAAAACTAACATTCCTCTAAAATCATGAAATGATGAATAAATTGCTTAAATATGATGGTTTCCATCGTTCATTGATCATTTGGACAAGGAATACAACATTTATATGTTATTCCTTTGGGATACCCAAATAACGCAGACCCCTTTACTTTTAGAATAAGTTCCCGTTCCGTGTCCACAAAGCTACCTGCCTTGTGATGCCTTTAGTTACAACGAAAATTGAGCCTTAATGGAATCAAAGATAGAAGTGACTGTAAAAACATATGTTAAGAGTTGTTCAGTGATATGTGATATTCATAAACGTTGGGAGTGTCACTCATGCTGAAAACGAGCGATTTTCCGCATGAAGGGCGCATTCTTGGTGGATGTATTATCTGTGTCTACACTATATGGCGAGGCAGACTTTTCTTCCGAGCTGATCTAGCAATCCATTATCTGTTACTCAGATCTTCCGTTAGCGTTATTAACCTAGATCCTTCTGGCAATGACGTGCAAAAAATCTTGCAAACAATCCAATTTGAACTGTAAGACTTTAACTCCCTAGTCGATATGACACGCTCAAATTATCACGTGCTTTAAGTTTGTTAAATGTGTGAGCGGGCACGGTTGTGTTGAAAAGTTTTACAGGTGACTCTGGACGCATATTGCGGTGGACATTTTTTTTTTAAATAATGTCATAATCAGCCCATGAGATTTATACCGTTGGAAGTAATTACACGCAACCTGATCTCAGCCAGCAGGCAAGGCATACTGACATGTTTAGTTCACAGCGTGTTAAGTTTGTACACACGGCCTATATAATGACCTCGTGCGGTTCAATGACATATCGTTATTACTTTATACCAACTGTAAAACCATGCTTTTCAACATTTTGCAGGAGGTGAAATAAATGTTTTAATGAATGACACGTTTGCAGGCTATTAGGCACTTAATTGAGGAAATCGACAGTTTAAAGTCTATCCTTGATCAAGCGATATCAACTACCAGTGTATGGTGTGGCCAACAATGATTCACAATTTCGAATCGTTTTACCCTATATGTTAACATTCTATTTTTTCAGTAATTGTTTCTTTTATACTTGCATCGAAATACACACGCACATACACAAACATTTGCATTGACATTGTTCTTTTCCAAATGGTTTATAAACTGCTTAAAAAAAACTCATTAGAAGCGGTTCCTTTGCAAGAATTTTCCCAGTAACATCTAAGCTAATATGTAGTTTGTCATATAAGTAATTTTCTTTATTTCCGATTTGTTCACATAAACCAGAGAATGCAAACATTTAACATTGATGCCTCAAATCCAAATAACAACAACACCCACTACCGCTCACGTGTGAACTATCTACTCACTTAAAATACTGACCCTGAGAACAAAAGGCAGTTAATTGATTCAGATGGAAGGTGCTGACGGGATTTAACCGATTGTGACTCATATTGATGTAACATAGTGCCTATCAATCATATAGCAGACTTGACAAATCCCCCTCTGTCATCTGGAGAGGGATGATTATAATGCCGTCACGGTGGTGTTCCCAGGAAAACAAAAATGAATAAAGGTTGGCAAGATGCTCTCAATCTGACAGCCACACATTCATTACCATCTCCCAATTGTGTAATATTTCCTTTGTTATGTTTGACGAGTTCGTAAAATGTTGAACAAGGAGATCAATGGAGGGGATAAGGTTGGCAGATGAATGAAACGACTGGAGGAAAAACCTGAATATAAATATTTGGGTTTGAGTTAGTCTTACAGTATAGATGAGCACTGGTACATACATTCATGGTGGGAAGCAGGTTTCAAAGAACCATTGTAATGTCGACAGTAAAAATAATGTAGAATTGGCAGTGAGTGCTCTGTTTAAAACGTTATTTCGAACAGTTCAGTGTCTTCTGCAATTTATAAAATATCGCCATGTTGATTTGAGAACGTTGGAAAGGCAGCCTATAATAACTACTTTCATAATCGCCTAGATAAAAGTAATTTATTGGTTGCAGTATTAACCTTTATGAATCTAGATTATACATCTGATGTAAATTTTGTGATACATGCACTATATACCTACATGTGTATCAATATAGTGATGTTGATTTTTTTTCCCTTAGTCTTTATATTAAGTTGCGGTTGAATATTATAGTGATGATTCTTTTGAAATAAATTAGAAAGGAAATGTTATATTCAATGTTTTTCAGTATTTGCAATCACCCTGATTATTTCCTTCTATCTCATGGTTTTTTTTTTATTCACGCTGTTTTCTATTCTTCTTTGTTCTTTTGTTTCTTTACATGTTCACAATCACCTGATT
>VJOZ01000467.1:0-12818 GCA_009801055.1 Stichopus horrens | reverse complement strand
CGTTAAATTAATAATTGTTTTATTCTTGATTTTTGTAAATAAATCTTTAGTTGAATAGTTCTTTTTGTCGTATATTACGTTGACTGTACTTGAGATATTATCGGTTTTCACATATTTCTGAAAGAAAAGTAAACCAAATCAGGTATAATTATTTTTGTTTGCATTTACCTTTTCCAAGACAATCAAGTTAATTCTTAAGATTCCAATACCTTTGTAAAATTATTTAACCAGCGTTTAACATCTACATTTCATAAAAAAAACATGCTTCATTATTTCAAACTTTATGGCAATGAAAAAGTGTTCTTTCTAATGCTAATGATTGAAATAGTATAATTTTGCAAAATCATATCTCAATGATATGACAGAGCAATAATCAGGGACAAGTCGTGTTTTATGCCAGTGTAAATCACTCGAGCCCTATTTCGATACTCTCGACATAGACCAAATTTAGGAACTTACTCATTGTTGTATGGAATTCAAACTCTGGTCTGATTGCCTCACAATAACAACATCAAGCCTATTGGCAACACATTAATAATCTATAAATAGATATGTATACATCAAAGTAAAAGTCAGACATATCTTTTCAAACATCTTTATATTATATATATGTAGAGAGAAGGCTAAATTTATTCTTTTTTATTATACTTACAATATACAAACGAACAAACAGACCTATTTTTTTCACGCGTTCGAGGTTTTAAAAGACAGACAAAGTCAAAGAACTGATGTTTCTCGGTAGTCTATGAACATGTATAAATAAATCTTAATGATACTTAAATATGTAGCTATATACACTCAGAAATATCAATCTTTTTCAAACATTCATTCTTTGTTAGATCATTGTTGCAGTAGGCTTTTGAAAGTGGTCTATTTACAAATTGTATTGCCTTAAAAATCGACGACTGATTTTACCAATGACGTCATCAAATGTTTATCTTAATCATCGTCAGGCCGGACCTTCTTGTTTTGGTTGACCTTGTAAAAGACGACGACGATGACGATCACTATGGCAACCAAAACTAGGATTCCAACGATGATCCCAATCAGCGCCCCCATTGCCAAACCTCCTGAGTGGGTAATGGAAAGACATCGAATACAGTTAGAAATGAATTTGGTACATACAGACTTTTTCATCGATGGGGGATGGGTGGCTGAGATGGCAAAGGGTTGAGGATGAGCAAGAAGTAATGATACTATCTAAGCGGAGCGCCACCATCGTTTGGCGCGTAGTGTACAAAGACAATTTGTGGATGAAAATGTCTCTCAGATTGCATTAAATGGCACTTCCTAGGGTCTCTGGTCGATGCCAAGAACTTTCGGATAATCAGGTTTCTGCGTTGCACTTTTGTNNAAAATGCTAAGAATCCCCACTTTTAATGACAGTTTGGGAAGTTCTTGTCTTATGCAAATTATGGCCTATGTTTTTTTTTACCTTCGAATTTCATGGTTGGTGAGATAAGCTGGGGGAAGAAATTTCGCAGGCGCTCCGCCCTTGCCATCCCCCCTCCTCTGCTGGTTACGCCACTAGATGCATAGTGCAGAAGTAGAAGTTAGATACCAACTTACAGTAAGCTTCGTTTTTTATATTAAAATTGTTATTTCATTATTTGTTTAATGTTTATTGGTCTTATTTTTCAAGGGACAACTTCCTGCATATATCAGCCTGTTTTGTTCTCTATTTTTCAGCACATTTCCTGAAATGATTTTCTCTGCATTTTGTTTCATTGCCAAATCACTGTTAATAATAAAGTGTGTCATATTTCGATGTAGAACAACTGCTGCATTGTTTATCGTTAAAAGATCAAATCTATTATTTGGATCGGAATGATACTGTTAGCTAAGTCAATCTGTAGTAAATGAAATGGATAATCTTCAGCGGTAATTTCGACACCACCGGTGTACATTCGAATAATTTAAACAGTTTGCACTCAACCAATACAAAGGAAATGCAATTATCAAAGAGAAGAGAGAATAGGGGTTGAAGATTCCTTAATTAAAATTTGGATTCCTTCGACTAACATTTTGTTTTTGTCCTTTTTACCCTCCCCCCAAATATAACTTATTCTGACGGGCGGGGGGAGGGGGAGGGAATTATCATTAGATTCTAGAAAGGAGACGACACCAAACACCAGGGACGAGACGGATATGGATAGCAGCATTGCCGATTCAGAAAGATGGAAATAAAATTTAAACGACGGGTACAAAAAAAGAATGATATTTCAATATTCTGTTTGAAAAATAAATGTTCGATATTTTTTTCATCCAGACCAAATCCAGCAATAAAAGGCTTTTCTTTTTTTTTAGACATCTTGAAATTCTCACTATGAGTCGATATATTTTAAATTTAAAGACAATGATTATTTTTATAATGAAATCATTCATATTATTATAACATGTTTATCATTTGCTACTTTGTCGCTTTAGTTTTTTGTTTTTCTCTGTTTCGCTTTGTCACTGAAATGATCTACACTTTATTTCACATCCGGTATTTAAAGCTTTTAAAAATAGAGAAAAAATTATGAAAATATGAAAATGAAAATATCATCCTTACCTGCTGTACCAGCAGGTGAACCTTCGTTATCAGGTTCTTCAGTGGTCATTTCCTCTGAAAATTTAAAAAGCAATTGTAAATATGAAACAATATCCTAGAAGAAATTGATGGAAATAGATCAAAATAGAAAGTAAAACAGTGCAAGATGATCAGGAGAGACGAAAAAAAAAAAGAGAAAGAGAGATGATGGATATGGGAAAAAGGGGGGGGCATGGAGGCACAGAGAAGAGTGATGTGAGGATCAGAAGAGTGAGGAGGATTAAGGATAAAGGGGATGAGGAGAGAGGGAGGAAGAGGATAAAAAAGAAAAGAAACATTATGGGCTGAAGAGAAAGATGGGAAGGGAGGAATGTTAGAAGAGATAAGAGGGAAAATAGGAGAGAGATAAGAGAGGGATTGGGGGATAGGAGGGATTGAGGAGAGAAAAGAGATAAGGAGAAAAGAAAGGAAGGGAAGAGACGACCAGGGTGAGGGAAAAAATTGGATTGGTGTAGTAAGGGGAGACCAAACTGGAAGGGATGGGAGATGAATGAGGTGTAGAGAGGACGGTGAGAAAGTAGAAGAGAAAGGGAAAAGAAGAGAGACGGAGAGAGGGAGAGAGAGGATTAATACAAAGAAGAGAAGGGATAAGAGGAAGGGTATAGAAGAAGAATAAAAGAAGAAGACAATTAGGAGTATAAAATGTATTTAAAAAAAACAGTTATTAATAGAGAATAAAAGCTTAGTTGAATGAGTTCCCTTTTAGTTTATGGAATATGGACATGATTAAGTGTAGCTTGTGTTCCTTTTAAATCACATTAATACACATTTTTATTACAAGATAGTACTCCCCTGTAATTTGCCGTTAGTGGCGAAGGATTGTTGAAGCGTTGGTAACGTTTGGATTGTATGATATTTTATTTTGCCTGAGTGAAATGGTCGATACTTTATACTCACCGCTTGCAAGTTGCACTACTCCGACAAAGCTGGTGAGATGGGTGCTCTTACAGACCAGGTTGTCTTCGATAACCTCAGAAGTGACACCAGTTGTCTCCAGTCGAGATGTTGTCTCGTTCCAAAATTTACATTTACAGGTTTGCCCGTTTTCCATTCCTCTGACCCCCATTTCGACCTCAAGAGGATCCGACAGGTCAAGGATATGTTGATATTCATCTTAAATGTAAAACAAATAGTAAAAAATAATAAAAAATAACGTAAAATAACGTAAAGTAAAACGACCGTCAAGTGTACATACAAAGTATTGTAAACACACCTATGAAACAAACGTGAAGCGAGTACCCGTTACTAGAACAATGTAGGAAACTTAAACTGTTGAGCGTCTTGCTGTGTTGTTGCCATTATCTTCTCAACATCCAAACAACGTGTCCTTGTTCCTGTTCTTTCATTTGTCATCATTATGATTACTACAACACATTTGCAGATAAAAATTCGTCATCATTGGTAAAACTGTACAGTGCTCATATGGGCAAGAGAACGTCAAACAGCGGGGTGTGGGGTATGTAGCTCAATGCTTACTTCCATATCATGTAAATCGATTTGTGAAGCATTCAACGCCGCAAGTTGATTAAACAATGTATTCTTAAAGTTCGTATGACGTCATAGGAGATATGTAAAAAAATAAATGTAATACTCAACATAAATGTAACACATTTTAACCGTAAATGTAATATCCATCATAAATGTAATCAATTTTAACCATAAATGTAACTGTCCACACCATAAATATAATGATTTTTTTAACAATAAATGAAACAAATCCTAAAAAAAACCAAAAAAAAACAATGTGGTGCTTGGTGAACTATGACCCACATTCCAGGAAGTTATCTTTTGCGGTTGTATAGCAAAGCGAGGTTGTATTCACGGTCGAATCAACTGCTTGAACTGATCTGGAGAATAAGCAATATTTTTTTATTTATTGCTGGAGTACGGGTAGATAGAGTGTACCCAAATATGCATTTCCATACCATGGAGTACTGACACCCTGTACTCTCAAACAATTACTGTTTAGTTTAAAATCCATACCAGACCCACCTTTCGATGAAGGATATTGGTCTACTAATAATCAGTGACACACACACAACAGAAAATGGCCATTCTTATATCAAATGTATGCTGTACTGGTGGGTAAGTGGAGCGTGGGCAAAAATAATAACGGGTGCATTCAACAGCATCCATGCACAAGACTGCCCGCTCAAGTTAGGTGTTGGAAATAAAATGTTATGGTACACCCACGCGCACCAGGAATTGACTCAAATAGGTTTGGCTTCTTAAGTAAATTAAAGTCTACACAACAAGAATGACACCAGGTGATCTCGCCACATACTAAGACATAAAATTTCATCTTCACACTTATTGCAGTATCTCCTACGAAGTATGATGTACCGGATACCATATATGTTGGTGATTTTTATTTAGAGATAACACTTAAAATTAAGATTAAAATAATAAAATGTTGCGGGGACTTCTTTCAGTGGGGATTCCTAGTCACGTGTCCCGCCTGTCTATGCTCATACCCTGACCTGCTTGCACACTGACTTAACACCATCACCATAACCTAAGAATATTTTACATTAAAGGGAAATAGGGCGTTTGTTTCACAGATAACAACCATAATTTTAAAAAGCAATGTTTGTGGACAAAGAATGATAGAATATTCAAAATAAGGACCGACAGTAGTCTTCTTTTCAAAACATAAGTTTCCCAGAGATAGAACTCCAGTTATTTGTTGCTCAACAAGAATTTGTTCACCCAAACTTTTCAAAATTCAAATGATGCATCTTCCGTTACTCATCGCATGCATTTTTGTCAGAAAAAGAAGCTCTTGTTGATGTTTATTGATGAGACTGAATGGTTTAACAATGCTTAAAGCAGTTTTCTTTGTATGCCTTGTTGGTATATTATAAACGCCCTATTTCCCTTTAAGGTTACCACTCAGAATTTTTATTTTCAACATCATACATCCAAGTTGTACCAGACAAGTCCATTCAGTTGGTCATATCTTACATCTTGCGAGATAGACGGACTCTTGATTGTCTGGAGTACTTAAAACTTCCTACAAGACAAGATGTTTTGACCCCGCCTTCACTATTTACTATCATCTATGGTCATGTTATGACATTTATGGTTATACTTGATTACATGTATGGTGGGTCATATTACAATATTAATGTTGAGAATTTTTATATTTCTGGTCATTAAATTACATTTATGGTCAATGAGTTATTACATTTATGGCTACAAATTATAAAATGTATGGTGGATATTACATTTGGGGTTTAAATAACTACATTTACAATGGTTATTACTTTCATGTTTAAATATTACATGTATGGCTTATTCAAGACACTTTGTTTTGATTGTAACCAAAGTTTTTGTGAGTTTATTCGTCAACTTATACCTCTTTGTGTTAAGCTTGACGTGTAGATACGTTATTCAAATCCAAGTAAAAGCTCTTCCACTTGAAATAAAACTCCATTCCATCCTTGACAAGGTAATTATGTGCTCGCATAATAGAATGTATAAACAAATATAAGCTATAAAAAAGCATACAATACCAAAGATCCTGAAAGTGTAAAATACAAAGATAAAACAGTATGTCGCATAAAACTCAAAGATCATAAGAAAGAACACACCGACATTACTAAGAAATAGCAGCATTTGCACATCGGTTCATTGCAGATTTTTGTCTCTCACCTGTTACAGGATTGATCAGGGTGACGTCCGTTAAATTTGAACACTGGTCTATCTCTTCATTCAGTGCCTCCACCTGAATCATTATAGCTTTCAAGCCAGCACAGGCGATGTTTTCGCTGTCTGTACACCAGTCATAGTCGAATCTGATTATTTATTGATATAACGTCATTCAATGAGTCATTTGCATACGCTCATGATGAATTGATCTCACTAAAATAGTCTACAAGCGTTCTCCTTACCTTCTCAGTTTCATTTTATTTATACTAATATTTGGACTCAGCATAAGATTAAACTCAACCAGTTTTAGCCTATTAGACTTGATCATAATATTTCAAAGAGGTTCGTATTGTGTATGACAATAATCATTTAAACAACTGGTCAGTTGTAAGTTGTCTAGTTACCGTATAGGATAATGTCAAGCTGCGAAATACTCGTAACGATCATGTGAGGATCGAATATTCAATTCCATGCAACATTTGTTCATCATCACAATTAATATACGTGAAGAGCATGTCTATTTTATACCTCCTCCACTTCGTGTTCCTGCTTTCGTCAAAGACCGTATAAGAGCAGGAGACGTGAACTTCAAATGAGCCATTTGTTTTACTCATAAAGTTTCTAATCTTTGCTATTCACATTTCAAAGCTTCGGCAGGCAAACGTAAGCATCGTAAATTCAAAAAAGATGTCTTCAGAACATGGCTCAATATCTCCCTTTATTTTGCGTTGCTGCCTTAAAATACTCCACGTGGTGAAATTACAGCTGGTAGCTACCTACCTGTCAACGAGAGAATTTCCTGGTTTTAAGTTCACAGGGAAATCATCCTGGGATTCCCATGCGTTTGTTGATGCATCTGGTAGAAAGCAGAACACCGCCGCACGTTCACCGGAAACATCCAGGATCACATGGGAACCAATTGTGAGATCTTTTGCCGCTTGTATCAATTCGCTTCTTCTCAGTTCGCTGCATATATTGATAAAAAAAAAATCATGAATGTGACGTTCCTCTGAGTTAATTTAAATTTTTAACAATTTTTAATCATTATAATTAAACACCAGCAGGGGGAACTAGTGGCAGCCTAGCGAGAATGTTTCGAAGTAATAAAACTTTTCTTCAGGTCAGGTCACACTCCATTATTTCATACAAATGACAGAGGTCTGTCCCTATTTAGTATCCTTGAATTATTACAGGTAGAGTGTCTGGCTCTGTATTGTAAATATAAAGACAAACCAAACTATCGAGCAACCTCTAGTTACATAGTTATACTTTGGGGAGAACAGGGAGACATATGGTCACATGGTCCATGGTTACATCACCGATATAGAATCAAGTCTTTAATATACCTACACCGTTGCTGCACAGGACAAGATCGGAAAGTATATGAGCTTTATCAATACTTAAACACATTATATGTTTAAAAGATAGTCTACCCACAAATACAGCTTTGATATGTTGAAGAGTAAGTTAATCTGNNAAAATTTACACCAAATTTAACACTTCAATATCTAGTGCTATCACAATGTAAATGTATGATGTGTACGAGAGTTTTGCGAACTTCACATAACTTGCAATTGTACCTAAGCTCACCACCTACTGATTTCAAAGTCAAAGCAGTTAATTCAATATTATAGAAAACAAAAGACTATTTAGCCATGTGAGGAGATGATGTCACTCCTGCTTGCCTCAAGTTTACAGATGGTATAAAAGAGGGTAACTTTAACTGGTATGTTGAGAACCACATATGGGAACTGAATGGAAGTTTCACAACTATCGTTGGATAAGCTTATTCTTGGTCTTGTCTGGACCATCCTTTTAACACAAGGTTTTATCTCGACCATTTATACTGTCGTACAATTTACTCCGATTATGGATTGGACTATGAAACTACAGAGGTAGAAGTCCATGAATAAACTAATTACCTTATTTTCTGTCTGAGTTCGTTAACTTTATCCTGATCTGAGAAAGTGTTGAGTCTTTTCTCACTCGTGCTTAAAGTCGTCATCGTTCTTTCCACTGTGCCAATGTTTTGTTGATGACCTTCCTCGTTCCCGTCCTCGATGATCCGCTCAAACGCCTTCAAGGTGGTATCTTCCGGAATAAGAGAAGAAACACTGATTACTGCTCCGCAAAATGTCTCACATTCAATAGAAACAAAATATGGAAGTTCAAATTACTTGAAATATTTTTTGTAACATGAAGAAAAAGTAGAAAATTTTGAAACAAAGAAGAAAAGAGGCAAAACAATGGAATTGTCAATAATTCAGAATGTTGATACATTAAACCCCGTGAAACTGCATTACCTATATCTTCTAGACCAAAGCCTTCTTGAAACATCTGGGAAGACAGATCCATAATCATGTCTCCTTCGCTGCTGTCTGTTACGCCGTGCTTGACGATTTGGGACAAGACGTCCGTTTGGTAATTTGAAACCTCGTCGAATACAGTTTGCACCTCCGGTTTTAATCCCTCAGAGAAGAAATCACCATCTAGTACCAGCAGAACGGAATCTATATCTCCATCGATATAAACGTTGAAGTCTGAGAAGGCGTCCCGCTTTCTTCTCCTCCTTTTTTCAACTAAGAATTTCTTCTCTAAGTTTGCCATGTTTATGGAATTGCTGAATGCATTGGCGACGTTTCCTAGAGAGCGAAAAACAAACAGGGATCCGAGCAGAAAGCAAAAAGTTTCGAAGTTCATCGTTTTACGAAACTGAGGTACGGTTGTCACCAGTCAGGGATTAAAAGGATGATCCATTAACAAATTTACCTTCGATATTTTTAAGAGTAAGTTAATCCAATCATTCTGGTGAAACTTCGGCTCAGTGCCCATATGTGGTTCTCGAGGCATGGTTACCTCATTTGTTACATCTACAGATGTGGTGATACCATCCTTATTTCTACTGAGATACTATCACACAAATGCATCAGCAATAGTTGAACATCCAAGTAGATGCTTACTTAAAAGAGAATAAGCACGTTCAATTATGTAGAATTTACAAACTGTTTACATTAATTATATGTAAAATTTAGGTAAACAGTATATGTACATTCTACATAATTTTGGTAAATTTTACCACATTTTAGTAAAATTGTTATATACACAATGTAAGACTTATATTAACTGTGTGTAAAATTTTACCTAAAAGTTATGGCGTTCTTATTTTACCGTTACGTTTTGTGAGTATTAATAAAGTATTGAATGTGGATGACACGTCATTGCTGTCACATTGTTCGGTGGAATCAGCGTGAAATGTCTGCCAAAATGACTTTCAAGATAGCAATGTTTTTCAGACAATCATCATTCCGTTATTCTTACCATGCAAATAAACAGAAAACGTACCTTTGCTGAGTTGGCTTGTAATTTTTTCAGCAATGAAAATTTCTCTCTCCTGATCCGACAGTGTCTCATTTCTTGGCTTGTAGTCAGCATCTGTAACCACATCGATGCACGTCATGCTTAGGTCACACACCTAAACAAATAAATATTCACTTATTAAAAAAAAATTCCACTTTACACTCAGTTGAGACTAGTGAAACATAGTCCAGGTTGTTACTTCAAGCTCCACTCTATAAGATACCGTTAAAGTTGTGGTGTACAGTCCTGTTTTCTGGTTGTTATTAGATATTAGTCTTCACATAACCGTACATAACTTTCAGATTCATCTTCACTGGACAGTTGCATGATGTTCATATCGCCATTCAACAGAAGGTGTGTGTATATCTTACCTTGAATCCAACGAGCACTTTATTCTCGTTGTAATCTATAGGAGTAGCTATGACCGTCTGCTCAGAATCTCTTCTACTCCCATCTAGCACGATCGTGATGTACTTCTCTTCCGAAGAGGCAAGGCCCAAGAAAGGTTGATAAGTCAACGGTTCTGAGTCTGGATCAGTCACACAATCCGTGGCTGTTATGGTAATCTGTATGAACAAAATATACACTTTGACATGTTGTAACTCTTGTTCTAAAGTAGCCTACATAGAGACCTCACAACATCAAAGGCGGTGTGNNTTGATTCTGCCCAAAATGCAGAAATATTGAACTAAAGAAAAATGCTTAAACAGAAACCTCATGATGTAACTGATTTATGTGCTAACGTGTAAAGTATCATGCTATATGGAATGTGTCTCATTTTCTCCCTGAGGTAATGTATAAAATGTAATCAGAGAATTTGCAGCTAATATATTGTCAGAAGGACAGTTTGATCATGTAATGTAAGTGACCAACATAGACTGAAAGCCAAAGAAAATACGAACGGTTACTGTGCGTGCATTCATTTTCAGTTTCAAATTGTAAAAAGCAAAATGGGTCTCGTAGAGTGTACCCCCATTACTCACAGTAGAACCAAGATCGGAGGGTTAATAAAACAAATTTTAATGCTGCACCTATTAAAAGTTTCATGTGAAGGAAGATCTTATCCATTTGTGGAAAAAAGACGCACTCTTGAGAATCTTATTTATCTTTGTTTATACCGCCACTGTCACAATGATTTACATGAACTAGTTGAGATATACGGGAAATTTGGTGAGGGTAGCTGGTGACCAATAGTACAAATCTGGCGAACAGGACATCAGCAGTTTTCTGTAATATTCGCATGACATAAAACATGAAAATAATACTACATTATTCTCTTTCTCAGTGACTAATCGCACTGACATTATTCATTTCCTTGCCTCTGTCTTCTAGTCAATAGGTCTTCCCCTATTAGATTAGCATTCCTCTGGAGCATAAATTACGTGTTAACTAGACTTCGCTGGCACTTCAAAATAACATTTCGTCGTCAAATTAAGAATTTCCAAGTACATTTGTTCAATTGTTTTTCTTCTGGGATGATGTAGAAGGATAACCGAATACGCATTAATATTTTGTCATTCAGATTTCCTATCTGGTATAAGAATAGGCTAATATTTTACTAAATTCTGACCGATTCCATTTCGATATAACGCGTTGAAGTGATGACACATTGGCTGATGGTTTGATAAGTCGACAATTCGATAATAGCTGTGCTCAGCTTCCCATTTTCAGCCACAGCACGGACCTCGATACTGTACTGCATGCCAGGTTCCGTCTGAGCTAAATCATGCATAAAACAATGGAGAGAATAAAAAAAATAATGTGAAAGCGACATCTTTGCAGGTAAGTAATCGATTACGTGTGTAAACTGTTGGATATATCTATAAACGGATGGGTATGCAGGGAGGTTAGTCGGTGACCGTATAAGTACGCATTATTTTAGTATGTAAAGGTAAGGAGGTAAACGACTATTGCACTGTTTGTTTATTTTTCTTTCTTTTTTTTTTTGTTGCCTCTTTTGTCTGTCTTTCTGTCTGCCTGTCTAATTGTGGTTTACAAAATTATGTATTATACGGTATATCCTTAGTACCTGTTGGAATTACGGCGTGGGTCTTATACTGCCCTTCTCTACCGTTGGGCTTGATGGTTCCTGTAGACCAAGTTGAAGGGTTCAGACGTTCGTTAAGTTCTTGCCAAGAGACATCAGTTATTTGACTTCCAGATTTGATGTTAGCTTGTAGGTAAATGTCTTCATTCTCTCGGAATTTTCTTTTGCCACTCCTAGTCTTCAGAGTTACCTGCAAAGTGGACAAAAATTCAACTTAAATTGTCCAGAATGACCACTGTGTTCTTCTCAGTTTTGTAAGTAGTTGCCTATAAAAAATGTATTTCGTAAAATATTTCGGCAAATAAGGCAACTTCCAAAAACCAAAACAAATGGATTGCATAAACAGTGAATTAAGGCGTATACCATACGTGCACTCAGTTATCCTGTAACCAGTATAACTGGAAATACCTCCTTCTCGTCCATTTTAGTTACATATGTGATAGCTATAGTATTTCAGTTTACTCACCACCGGAATTTCATGACTTTTCACCACAACGTGAACTGATGCCGACGTCAGTCTGGAACTTTTCGACACTGTCAAAGTGATCTCAAAACTTCCGGGAGAAAAGTTGGATGCATTTATAGTCAGCATCTTAGAATTATCAGATTCACCAAGCATACTGTCACAAGACTCGTCGTTGGGTTTCTGTGTAATCAAGGACCATATATCTTGTAGGTTATCACTTAATCTTTAAAATATGTAAACAATTAACGTCATGCAATAAAACATGAGACATAACTCTGAACTAACGAAATATTTTAATTGTTGGTCCTGCAGGATATTGTAACTTTTAACTCACTCTTTTTTCCGGGGATGATATGAGATGGACAAAATTGCATCACTGACATGATTAATTGTTGACTGATATTACAATTATGATAATAGATATGACGTAGTAAATCCCTATCACCCTTCCCCTCCATTCTACGCAACGTCAATCTTGACGCCGATGATGAACTTAAAGTGATTGCGTGCGTAGACAAAAAGTAAAAAACATTGACATTTCATCTCCAAAATTTTGGTAAGGCCTTTGATTATACCATTCAGACAATCTGAGAAAATAAGTAGCTGTCAGTTGGTTAATTTTGCCATGTGATTTCAAATTCTTCTACCATAACGACAAAAAGTGTAGAATACGATAATGTAGTGGTTGACAGTTTCCATTCAAA
>VJOZ01000466.1:153-14161 GCA_009801055.1 Stichopus horrens | reverse complement strand
GTAGGTACTACAGGTTATGCCCACTTTGGTTTGTCCCGCATGTTTCCACATGGCATTTGAGCTTTTCACCCAAGTCAAAAATGAAGAAAAATACCTGGCACTGTTTTCAGACTTTTTAACTAAAGTAGAATCTTTCTTTTTGATGATAACTGCTTTGAAGGAGCCTCAAGGTTACGGCTGATCTTCTTTCAATACCATTCTTGCATTTTATGTTATGTCACTTTAAGTTTCAACATTTATTAACTTCAAGGAAATCTGAACAGCCGCACTCCCGCAAATTCTCAGTCAGTTCGCAGACATATTACACCATTCTGCATCTGAGGGATAGAGGGATCTCCCAAATTTTCCAAAAGGAAGCTGACAGCCCCTTCCTCCCTCAAAAAAAAGAGTAAGCACACCCCTGCAGAATTAATTGCAAAAATGGATCAAAATATGAGGATTTGCTAAATAACAAACCACCATCAGTAAAGTGAATATTTAAGGAATTAAATTTTGTGTAAGTATGTTTATAATTTATTTCAGCATTGGAAAATATCAGTTCGTGAAGATCTTCAAGGATGTTTTAGTTTATAGTTAAGGCATCAAAAAGTGAAGTTGCAAAAAAATGGAAAGTTCATCCTTTGAAATCATTAAGGAGGTTATGTTGGTTACGCTGGTATTCAAAATGTTCATGAGCGCATATTTTGATATCGAAGTTAAGAATTCATAGACATGCAACAGGAAGGTTTTAAAGTTGAATTTCATACTCAAGATGATAGGAATTGAAAACAAAACCTGTTAATTTTAGGTGAACATTCTAACATGTATCCAAGTGGGTGTAATGGAAAGAAGTTCAAATGGGTCTTTAAGAAAGTTTAGTGAGTGATTTAGCAAAATATAAAGTTGCTCCTTCCTTCGAGTTTCCCACGTACCGTATGCATCATTGACTTGAATACTCTTCTTTCAACACCAGGAGGAGATCTGAGGAAAGTGCAAAGAGGAAGGATCGATCTGAGAGGAAAGAGGAGACCTCCACAAAGGAAAAGAAATCTGAGGCAGAAGATGACAAAAGAGAAGGTATCAAGAAGGTAAGTGCGGGAGAGTTCATGATGTCTGGACCGGTGACTGTAGCGTGACATTCTCCATCGAAAATCATCTCTCTGAGTGCCATAGTTTGATGTAAAAGCTAAAGAACATATCCCTGTCATTAGTAAATGGAACACCTGAGAGGGGTCTTACATCACAGCCTCTGTAGATTTCTTTTTAAGTCGTTTTCCACCTCATTACCAATGCTTCTCCTCACGTTAAGTAGACAGAAACGAAATGGTCATGCTGGGGTGTCATATATTGTTATCAGTCTGAAATTGGGTTCTTTCTGAAATGTCCCCCCTGTTTTTCTTCTTTTTTACTTCCTCTGTACATGTGAGGGACCCACTAACGTTAGGATTACTAGCAGTAAGTACCAAAATGCTCAAACTGGTGCTGTTGGCATTGTGAGAAATCACTCTCAGTGTGTTATTTGCCACACAACATCATCCAATTCTAGAATATGCCACTCATGTACTTACACAGAATGCTGATGGTAGTAGAATCCAAGAAATGCACATGGTAGGACTTGGATAAGGTTGGGGGTGGAAGGATCAAGTGAGAAAGATGAGGCCAGGGGCCTTTTCCATGCATCATTTGTCTCATCACTATAGTCTCCCTCTCTTCATGGCATTACTTTCTGTTAGCAATGCTAATCCTGTCTTATTAACCTACCTAACCACCATCTTTAGCTATCGGCTCAAGTTGTTAGTCCTGGCCTTGCGATCTTATGTGGGTGACTCGAAGTACCTGTGGTTTTGAATGTGGTGGTCAGTGTTTGGTATATCTGGTAAACACACAAGCACCTAGTCGGCTCTCTTAGCCCGCTGGGCCGGATCAAGGTTTCATGCCGGAAATCTCAGTCGCCATCTTCCAACTTGCGGAGGAGTGCCTACATTCACTGTTGGATATTTGAACAGACAAAGCACAATACTCAAGGAATAGTTTGTGTTCAGTGCAATCAACAGATCTGACTCTCTTTGCATTCAGTGTTATAGAAAATTAAAACTGGAGGAACCGTGAGAAAAGAACCATCGATTCATAGCTGCAACTGAATGATCGCGCTAATGACTGTCTAGATTTGTTTGAAGTTTCTGAAAGGACAGCATCATTTGATTTACCTTGAACGCTGAATAAATCATTTTGGGAATGCTCATGATATGCTGTAACTGTAGTTTCAACTGAACAATCGCACAAATGACGGTCTAGATTTGTTTGAAGTTTCCGAAAAGGACGACATCGTTTGATTCACCTTGAACGCTGAATGAATCACTTAAGCAATGCCCAGGATATACTGTAACAAGTATTCGCATCTGTCTTCTTAGCGAAGAAATTAAACATTTGATTGCTCAGAAAGTTGAAGTAACTTTGAAATTGTTTTCAAACAAATCAAGAAAAGCAGATTGATGTTTTATTTCCAATGGACTGCTGCTGTTACTGTGTTTCATTACGTTCATCCTATCGGAACTTTTGTAGTGATGTAGATCTCACCATTTTCTGGTCAACCTCAATACAATGCAATGATGTACCATACCTGTACGACTGTACTGGGGTGTCCAATCATGTTCATCGCTCATGTTCGCAACGTCGCTCTGTGGTCACTTACATGTTATGATGGAGTGGAGACTGTAGCACCCTCAAAACTTTCAATCGTGATCAAACCATACTGCATGAACAGTGCTGTTTACAGAAAACCTAGTTCGATGCCATTTTGATCGCTGTAACCTTGTTTATGAAGGTGAAAGGAATGTTAAACCAGATTGTCAGCATGCGTTGTCACCGCCTGTCACCGTACAAGGCAACTGTCATCACCGAGTGAACTGCCCTGAACTACAGCGCTGTGATTTTTTAAGTGGATGTGTTACATTCTTTTCAACTCGTTCATCTTCCTGTGCCAATGATATTGAGATTGACATTGATAAAAGGATTATATCATCTACTTTACAAGCTCTGATTATCACCAAGGACTTTTTAAATCCACGTCGGTATCCTTCACCAATAAGATAGACCATCTGTGGAAAGCACCATGTGACAGAACCTTCACTTGAACAGAGACAATGTTGCATGTCACGTGGAAGTCTTGACTAACGCCTGAACGTTTACCTGTGCATCGCAGAACGTTATCAGCACTAACGGTTTACCAAGATGGACGTTGTTGCTACTTGATGGATGGGATGATGAAGTGGGTGCGGTTCGTTGCCTTGGCCAGGCATGGTTTTTGAATGTGTTGGGCTTTTTGTGGTGGTTACCCTTCTCTGACCTCTTTGCAGATCTATACTTAGATGAGGATTTATCAACTGGTGAAGGGCAGGCTACATCATGGTGCAGGTTCTAGACAATTCCAACAACAGATTTGTCTTCTCTGTTAACCACTTCTCTTTTTTTGTTCACAGACTGAGGAGTTTCTTTCGATGCCTCTGACTGTCTGTAGTCGCATTGATGATAAATTGCTGTGAAAGTTAAATACACTTGACAAAATTAAAAAAAAAAAAAAANNAAAAAAAAAAAAAAAAAAAAATCCCTAAGTTGCTAATAATAATCCATTATGTAGTACAGTCAAGTGTGTGTGACCAAAACGTTACTGAGAATATCATAGGCCACCAACGTATTAGATTTAGTTTACACTATCCTGTAAGTCACAACCTACTGTACTCAGGTCTGAATAACTTCATCACAATTTTTATTTCAAAAATTTTTAAAGGAGACTCAAAATGATGGTTCAGTGGGCCTACCTTCCAAAACCAATCAATCAGTTTTACCTATTTTGCCGACTGACGGTATCTTGTGAAAAGAAATTTTCATTCCAGAATTTCTCCATACTCCATATTTTAAACTATTCTCATGTAGTTTGCTATGTGCATATATACAGGTTACAGTACACATGCACACTGTGTATAGAGTCAGAAATGTGTTGTGCAGCAGTTTACAGTACAGTATGTACAGAAAGTCATGTGTTGTTAAAAGCAAGAAATGCTGTGGAATATTTCAAGCAAAGTTATAGCAACAAGTTAAATAAAATATGACATAGTAATATTGCTGTGAGTGCCCAGAAATTGAGTTATTCAAAGGCAAGTTAATAAAAAAAAAAAAACAAGGGAAAACATANNAAAAACAAGGGAAAAGGGAAAAGTCCAGACTGCACTTAAAGGACAGGATACAGTATATGTGCAATATAATTGAAAGTCTAAGAAAGTAGCCAATCCTTTCATTACTGTTTCCTTTACTCTACAGGCCTAGAACTGGTAATGCTCTACACAATTAAGTGTGCACGTCAGACAAAAGACTTGCCATGATGGATTGAAATTGGTTGATAACTACTGTACAGTGACACTATGTGCAAAGGATGAAACTAGTGGGGGTGTCTGACTCAGGGGAGCCAGTTTTGGCACATTAGTTAAGCGTTCAGTTGCAAAATGAGGAGTCATGAATGTCCGTTTGTGTTCAGTAATGTGAGTTAAAATGTCAGCGAGTACTCTACCGTACAGCCTAGTACTGTACAGGTAGGGTGCTGTCACTGATTTGCACAGCAGTGAACAAGAAGCAGTTGTAATTGCCAAAAATCTGAAATGTGCTGTCTTTAGGCTGATCATAATTCATTGAGTGAAATTATTTCATCTTGAAAATGTACAATAGTCAGTGCAGTACCATACTTGAAACATGAATCATTGATATGCCATATTCTGTACAGTAGCACCTGTGATAGTGGATGTTCAAAAACAGTGCTATGAGTGTAACTGATGCAAGGTTGATATTCCTTTCTTGGGACCCTCTCTCTTTCCCCAAGTGGTTTTCTCCTCCTGAAACAGAGGAAAATGGATTTTAAATATTGACATCTATAGTTGACACTTTCCCAAATAAAAGTCACTTATAATGTAATTCGTGTAGTAGGTTGATATGATAATTGTGTTGTAATTGAATCGTTTTAAGCTGGCTGTCTGTTTGTCTGTTCTTGGTATGCCAAAAAATGTACCACTGCAGTGACCTGCACTAAAGCAAAATATTGAATACGGACAGACATGAGCAAGCACAGGCAGGTATCAATGGATGGACAAACAGACAGACAGACACACCTGTTGGTAAATAGTGACAACAATCTGATCTTCCTGAAGTGATTTATTTATTTTATGAAATACTTTCAGGGATCTCTCATTATTTATAAGAAGGATACCTCTTCCAAGAAAGTATATGCCCCAGTGAAAACCAGGAGGATTTCTCTGAAGTGTAAGTACAGTCGCATTCTGATGTTGCATTCTTGCTGGTTCAATTGATACTGTAGCCTTCCAAGTAATTTGGGATAGGTTTTTGTTTCTGTGTAATGAAAGAAACTGTAGAGGAAAAATCTCTCGTCCCTCAAGTCTCTCAATGACTGATTGTCACCCCAACTTCATTCTGAGGCATTAGTTATATCTTACAAATTTCTTCTTTCAATCTCCTCTCTTATACCTTTCAAGATGTTTCAAACTGTTGCATATTCAAAGTAAACAACTCCATAAATTTATCAATCCAGTAACAAAAATGTTGTCACTTGATGCAAAAATACATTCATAAATTAGAATAGGGGACTATGCTAAATGCTAACGCAAATTGGAGGGACTGTAATTTCCCAAGGTGGTCTAGTTGTACTGTTCTAAAGTCCTCCAATCAGTCAAGTGTATTATCATTTTCTATAGCAAATACCTGCTTCAATGTTTATCTTCCACAACTGAAAGCTAAAAACAACAATTAGCAAGAGTTAAGTAACTCTCTGTATATAGCAACCTGCTTTTCTCACACCCATGTCTCCACTCAGCCTCAGTATTGCATCTCCTACCGTGCTATGACTGGTATTTTCACACCTACTGTAGTCCCTACAGTTTTTGACATGAATCCACCAACTACCATAAAGTGTACTAAATTTGCTGAAAGATGTTACTTTCAAATGTTTTTCCTAATCTATGACATTGCAGTCATTGGATTTCCTTTTTTTTGCCAGAGCACACAACAGAATGGTCATTGTGTAGATACTGTTAAAGTCTGTCACTGACTACATGTCCAATTCTTACAAGTTTTGTGATGTTTGCACGAGATGTTGACTTTCAAACCATTTTGTATTTCATATGATGATCGTTCCAGTTTACTTAAGCATGTTTTCTCTCTCTCTCTCTCTCTCTACAAGAAGAGGAGGAGTTAGTTAAGCAAACTATGTGATTGGTGTGATTGTCAATGGTAAAGATTTCTGAAATTGTGAAAAAGGCCACAACAAAAAAGACAGGACATGTTTCCTTTGGACAGTTTTACTTGTATGCCACAGAAAAACAACTCAAGATGGAAATGAAGAATTCCTATTGACCTATAAGACATCTTATAGATCATTCGCTGTCAGCTCAACGAATCGGTGCTCTCTGAATCGGAAGACGTTCATTTCAGATTAATTTCAGCAAAGTCTGAGCTGGTGCTCAGCCATGAGTTTTTGAAAATTTGTTTGAATTAACAGAGAATGACCCTTAATTTTGTCATTTTTTGTATGTTCATGTTTTGTGTACAAACAGCAAAGGAGAAGAAAGAAGAGGAAAATGAGAAAGAGGGGAGTGCGACTACTTCCGCCGTGGGAACAGCAGCTCCTCAGAGGAAGAGAAGATGGGGCTCGACCAAATCTCACGACTCTGCCAAGAAGAAACCAAATGTCAACATCAGCACAAACGTCCTGAAGGTATCGTCGTCGAATCTTTATTTGTAACCAAAGTATGTTTAAGGAGGAAATAAAAGCATAGTAACCCTTCCCCATTTTTTTGCATAGTTCATTTTTATAGGCAGAATGTAGCCCAGTTTCTACAGTTTTCATGCAGTAAACAGAAGATTGGATGCATTATTTGCTGTGTTAGCAACCCTTATTTATAACCCCTCCCTGTCTATCCCCCTTTTTAAGGGCAAAACATGCACAGTTCACAGTTATTGACATGGTTTGACTTTCTGCATGACTAGTGACTACTAAGTCTGGCAGGAATGCAGGTGTTATGAATGGAATTGTGGAAAATAGAGATTCTTTGGGATGGAATAATAATGAAAGTGTGCCATCATGAAAGTAAAGCATTTTGGTCAATAGTCAGTAGAAGTGTGCTTGCTGATGGTAGCCTTGCTAGTAGCATTATTGTCAGTTCCCAGTGTATAGAGTACCCACTGATGGTTATGTTACCATTTTGTGGTATTGTTTACACTCAGTAAGCAGTGCACTTGCTGAAGTATGTCCTAATGTTAGTGGTATTGTAATGTGCTTGCTGACAACTGTTACTACTGGTGGTATTGCCAGTACACAATAAATAGTCTGTTTGCTGATGATAGTGTCACTATTAGTGATAGTGTCAGTACTCTGCACCAGTAAGTATTGTGGTGGTTGTATCACCATTAGTGATATGTCAATTCTCTGCTTGGTTGCCAATATGGTAGTAGCAATGCAGTAGCTGTATTGTCGTTGATCATTTGACAGGAGATAATGCCTGATATCAAAGACATGGAAGCTGAAGTTGAGAAAGAAGAGGATGTAGAGAGGCCAACAGAGAGCAAGGAGGATGGAGATGGTGTCAACACTGAGAGACAGCAAGAACAGAATAGGAAGGTCACAATCAAGGAGAAAGATGCATCATCATCATCTTTGGTAAGTCATCTTGTTTGGTTTACCCAAACCCATCAGGTATAGGGACTTTTGTTCAATAATAATGTTTTGTTGGTTAATCACTTGGGACACTTAAAGAGATGATTTTCCTGACTCTCAGCCAGTGATTCTCAGGCCCCATCTTCATGTTCAAAGTGGGGGGCAAAGTTTAAAAGGACGGAGGGGCAATTAAGCTGGAGTTTCTCTTGAATTAGTCTTGTTTAGTAGAAAAGTGAGCTAACATAACGTAAGAATGGATTCAGTTCGGGGATCTCACACCAGTTGTTGTCAAGTTTAAGCACATTTATGGAAACCCCCCATTCTGTGGACCCCCTTTCTTCTTCCTCTCCTGGGATGTTCCCATTGCAAATAAGCATGTACAGCTGCATGCATGTTGATGGATATTCATTATCTGGAAGGATTATCTAATAGATCAGTGTCCTAAGCATAGTGTTTGTGACCTCAGGAACTATCATCTCATCATGACATGTCTCATTAAAAATTAAGTTGCTTATATTCCCTGCACAGAAGTTCCCTTCACGTAGGATTGGCAAGCAGCAATACAAACCCTACAAGGCTCAGAGAGCTGAAGTGCAAATGTGCCTGACAGCTGATTGACTTCTCTTGCACTCATCTTTCAACCTTTCAAAATTAGTGAATTTATTCATTCTGGGAAACTTTTTGGATAATTTCTCTTGCCAGTTCTTGATTACCTTCAATGTTAAAAGTTGCTCTCATTTTTTGACATGTCTGCATTTCAGGTTTCAAAGGACAAAGATGACGAGGACTCCGGTAAGGAAGAGAGCGACATTGACGACGGGGAGGAAGAAGACAGAGAGGAAAAGACCGTCACAAAGGACACAGAGTCGGGAGGAGAAATGGAGACAGGTGTCACAGATCAATTCAAGGAGGCAGAGGACAGGAAGGAAAATGATGGAGGCAGCAAGAAGAGGCAGCAAGTTGTCTACAGTGACGATGATGATGAGTTGTCAGACATTCCATTAGAAGATGAAGAGGAGGAGATGAACACAAAGCAGAAAGAGGCAGATATGAGGAAAAAATGTAAGGAGAAGAGACAGGAGAGGAAAAAGGGAATTACTGGATAGATGGATGAATAAGTTGCTCTTCCAGTCTGTGGTTATCTGTAGATTGTGTAATGTTTGCACTTAGGAGATCAGCACTATTCAGAGCGAGGCAGATATGAAGAAAAAATGTTAACCAGAGTTTACAGAATGAATGAATGGATGGATGAAGGAGGACGAAGGGTGGATGAACAAATTGTTCCTTTGAATATGAGGTTATCCATAGTTTGTGTAGCTGTTGTACGGATTAGCCCAAGGAGAAGTAGAACATATGAGGACAAAATGTAAGGTAGAGACAGGAGGGAATGAATGGTTATGGATGAACAATTTTTATCCAGTCTGTGGTTATCCATAGTTTGTGGGGAAGGAACGAACGAATGACTTGTGCTACCAGTTCGTTCTTATCCATCATTTTTTTCTATCAATAGTGTTGGCACTCTCTGAGTCTTGTTTAATAACTTTCCTCACTACCTCAGTGTCACCACTGTTAAGAAAGCAGGAATTTTTATCAGTCTGCAATGACATAGGAAACTTCTTCTTATGTGCAAGTTGTTATCACACGATGGTTGGATGTCACATGCCACAGGTGACAGGATGTTGCACACAGGTTTCCCTGTGGTCATGGAAAAACCTGGGAAAGTCATGAAAATTTCGGAAATTATTTCCAGGCCTGGAGAAAGTTTGTGAAATTCATGGATGTTGTTTGTTTGAAGTCCTGGAAAAGGCATGGCAATTTTCTTGAAGTGACATCGTTTCTTTCTCACTCGTAATACTAAAATGTATTCTCACTTGTAAAGTTGAAATCATCATTCTCTTGACCTCCTGATTGCTTTTGCTGTTACAGTTGAAAATTTTTGTAAGATTCCAAGAGGGAGGCTAAATCTTTATTCAGTCCTGGGAAAGTCATGCAAGAGACATAAAAATTTCTTTTTCTATAAAGCGCAGGGACCCTGTGCACATTTCACTTGTCAATACCTGTGGATCATTGCATCACTATACATGGTAGGAAGTGTATGCAAGCTAACGTTCCATAAATGTGTTAAGTTACAACAGCTGCTGTCATTTGGTAGCTCTCAATAACCGAAAATTCAAGAAAGTGGTAACAATCCGATCAAAAGACTTGAAGCACCGCTATCTCGTTTTCATGATGGTTGGCCTTTTAACGTTTTCCTTCCTACACAGTGACTCAGAAGAGAGCACAAATACAAGATGTCCTCAGAGCCTCCATCGATGAGCCAATCAGAGGGGAGAACACAGCTGTGGCCAGCTCAAGGTTTCCTGCCTCAAAGATTATCCACATCATCAACCTCGTCCGTCCGTTCACGATACCCCAGCTCAGATCTCTTCTTTCTCGGTTTGGGACACTTGCAGAGGATGGCTTCTGGATCAACAACATAAAATCTCACTGCTATGCAACTGTAAGTACATACACCTGAGCATCTCTCCAACATCAAAGATATATATGGATGTCAGTTCCCAAGTACACTCAACTGATTTTCTTCATGTAAATGTCATGGGAACTTTGCCCTTGGTGTGAATCTCAACATTCCTTCAGTGACTTTGCATCATTCTGCTCAAGCTGTACCCACACCCTTAATAAAAAGCCAATACCACCTCTCCCTTCCCTCCCCCCTTTCCTCTGATGAGCATTCCTTTCAAAATCTGCTTCACTACTCCATTAGATCGATAAAAAGAAAGGTATCTTGCGTCGTCTCTTATGTCACTGAAATTTTCTTTCAAGCGGAAGGCTGCTGTTGACTCTAAAAACGTTCTTCTGTTCCCATTCCTAGACTCAACCCCCTCATGGCATCATTTAGCAGTGTTCATTGTTGTTGTTTTGATTCATCCACAGTTTGACACAAAGGAGGGTGCTCAGAAATGCAGGGAAGCACTGCACGGTGCAACGTGGCCACAGAGTAACCCTAAGACGCTGCACATCGAGTTTGCGACCCAGTCAGAGGTAAATCTCCCCCCTCAGAATCGCTAAATTATTGTGATGGAAATCTGCCTGTAAAGTTCCAGAGAGTGAGAATCCTAAAAGGTAATGGATTCTTGGCAGTGATAATGACCCTCAAATTGGTAAATGATGGGTTGTCGCTTATTTTAGTGTTGTCATATACTGAGCATTGGTATAGTACATCACACAGTTAACTCTGGGTGACACTTATTTTTGTCAAACACACAGTCGTTGTTGAAGAGAGAACATTGAGGCAAAACCCATCAGTAGTATGAAGACATTTGCATAAAAAAGTTTGGCAGTGTTGTCACTATTGCTGTCTTACAGTGATGTTTCTACGCCTGTATGTTTGGCAGTGACGTACCCCTTGTGTTATATTGGCAGTGGTGTCTTTATGTTAGTCTGATAGTTGATGTAGGGTGACTCACCCACTTTTCATGGTGAAGTACTTACCTTTGACCATCTGGAACCACTTGATTGATTGGCCTGGTCACTTTAATTGCCAATTTTTAACTTCTCCCAGTTGGACAGGTACCTAGGTAAGGCGGCTCCCAAGGAACCAGAGGCCCCACCTGCAAAAGAACGGACCAAGAGTCCCCTCAGGTCAAGGAGCAGGAGGGAGGAGGATGCTCAGAGACTGGGCAGAGAGAGAGAGCGGGAAAACCTCAGGGTCAGAAGAAACAGCGAGAGGGAAAAGGAAAGGGAGAGCGGACGCCCAAAGGACAGACGCCCCTCGGAGAGGGAATGGGATAGAGGCAAAGACAAAAGCCCCCAGAGAGAGATTAGAAAGAAGGATGAAGATAGAAACAGGAAAGGTAAAGATAAATTATAACCAGCTGAAATTATGAAGCATATGCCATGAGTGATGTATATGTTAGTTTTACCATTGCTGCAGTTAGTCTTATACCCAAGGGATGCATCAACCAAGATCGAACTATTATTCCTTGGTACATTTATGTGCCTCATCTCCTGGAACATGTGAAACGTTTTGAATAGATTCCAAATGTCACCTTGTGTTGTAGCTTGTTATGAAGGTTGGTAAACTTGCGTTGTTACATGTCAATGAAGCTGAAGCATTCTCAATGAAATCATTAAAAGTCGTCTGTGACCCTCCAATCATTGTCGTGTTATTGCATTTTTCTCCCTGAAAATATTTATTGACAGGGTAATCTTGATGTTTTAAGGGTAAAGGCCGTCGTTGATGGTCGTGAGTCTTTTAATCTTTTTCTTTTGGTTGGGGATGGGGGACAGGCTGAGGTACATGGCTTGAAAATAATTGAGTTACTCTTCAATCACAGCACCGTATTATCTGACATGCTCTCTTTGTTGGGATAGTCCTTTTCATTCTTTTTTTTCACTCAAATGTTAACAGAGACAAAGAAAGAACCTGAAGAACCACCAGCCAAGCTATTAGATGATCTCTTCAGGAAGACCAAAGCTACTCCCTGTATCTACTGGTTACCCCTCTCAGACGAGAAGGTAATTTATTTAATTAACCTATCCCATATCCCCTTCCCCCCACTCCAAAGCTGGCACAATTAATGAAAAACAGAGACCTGTTTTGTCATGGAGCAAAACCATTTTTTTTTTAACTCATAACCAGTTTTTGAATGTGATATAGCCATATGCATTATGTTTGTGTAGGTTGTGTACAAAGCAAATACAGTGTATGCCGTGCATGTTAGGCCTAAGCCTATACCCCTTGTTAGTGTTATGGTAACAAGACATCCATGCGAGCAGTTTCCTTTTGTGCACCGTTTTCGACCAGAAGTAGAATCGGCCTCTTGTCTAATCTCGCATCTTATGTAAATGTCTCTCGTATTCAGTTTTAGTTATATATCCTTTCAAGGAGCATTCACTAACGCAGACAGGCTGCGATCGATAAGCCAGAGACTACACTGCACAAGCATGCCTTTGACTACGAGCAGGCCTATAACAAGTTCTAACATGACTTACAGATTAAGTGTGTGGCCCATACAAATCAAGTGAAAAGAATATGTAGACTGCAAGGAGAAAAAGACAGCTTTTTTACAGTGTACATGTATACGAAAAACAAATCCAGCAATTTTGAACATCTTTGTCGGACTGAGAATAAAATTTTTGTCTTTCATTCGCCAAGTGTTTCGATTCTTAGGAACTATATATGCATACACAGCATGTAACATTACCTTGTTGGCTGTATATGGTACAGTATACTGCATACAGCAGTATTTTGTCAATCACAGCAATAGATCTCCTGTACTATTTCAGTGGGACTTGTTGTCCATTTGGCACGAGAGACATACTCATAAACCACCCCAGTATGTCATGATTGACAGCTTAGAAGCTGTTTCCATTACAAACCGATACAGAAACATGCAGGAATTTCATATTACACCATTTTTGTTCACCTGTCACAAGCCTACAATGTGTTTAAGTGGGCGGGTTTTATTTTCCCTCCAGATCTGAGTTATATGTTGTCGCAACGCTGTAATAGCAGCAAACATGAAGGAAAGTGCAGTTGCATTTTGACACTCCTTGCCTTCATATAGCTACCGTAGGCCTTCTTCTTCTTTTGCCAGAAAAAAAAAGACCTACAGATTTTAATCTTGCAAAATTTCTAGCACATAAGCTTAAAACAAAACTTTTTGTTCATTTTTATTAAGTTTTGGTCATCGAACAAATTCTGCTACACAATTGTTGAGATTGGTGTAGGTAACGATCTGGATGTAAAGAGTTGTGCAATGTGTGTCAGAAGAATTTTTGAAATGGAAGTTGTATCACCACGGGTTCTTTGTCAGCTACGGTTTTTCTGTTTTGCGAGAATTTCTCAACCGTCTCAAACAGAAACCAGTTTTTACCGATCCTTAAATCAATATAGGTTTTGTGAACAGCATCACCGTCCCCCCACCCATATCCTGAACTATAACAGCAGCATCAGTGTAGGATATTTTAGATTGTTTGCCTACATCGTTCTGTATCAGTGTTACTTGGCACATAACCAGTTTCATATTCTAATTTCTGAAGATGGGAATTATGTTAGCAAGGCATGTGACTAATGCCAATGCAACAAGTGTTTGGTTGTTGGCATCTAGAAATCCTAAATTGCATTGTAGAGGTCTCTTAACAAATTGGTCATATTTTCCATTCATTTATTTTTTTGGCAATTTTGTAGGCCAAGGAGAGAGAAAGAGAAAAGCAAGAGAGGAGGAAGCAAAGGCAACTTATGATCCAGCAGAGTAATGAAGAAGAAGAAAAGGAAGATGCAGCAGCCAAAAACAAAGCTGCCCAGCAGCA
>VJOZ01000465.1:8488-28166 GCA_009801055.1 Stichopus horrens | reverse complement strand
GGGTTGACTGAAATTTCCCTTTAACATAGGTGCGATAAAGATTCTTGTTCACATAAGTCGTTTCAAAATACTCGACCAAAAATACTGAGAATAGGGAAAAACACTCACAGTGACTTCTTGGATGTTACCATAGCAACTGATTTTACAGAGTGGCACCAGCTGTTCAACAAGCCACAGTGAGAGAAGAGATGCATTGTTCTCCTTACAAACCTCTGTCACAAAAATGAAAGAGGAATTGAAAAGGAAACAAAAAGACAAAAAGGTGATTAAAAGATTTACTCTGTTTGAAGGTATTAATAAATCAGCTCTGATATACAGCAATAATAAATTACTCAATTGCTTTCCAGCATTTGCAGTTTTGCAGAGTATACCACAATGACACAATACCTAGCCAATTAACAAATATAGCAATGAGGAAACTTTGTTATTCAATGAACAACTAATGTGCAAAGTGTGATGTCTCTCCAATGATTAAATTGTTCTACCAAAGGTCATGTCCCTAACATGATTAAAAAAAATAAAATAAACCTACCAGATTGTCCTATCATAAATGCACACGGTTTAGAAACTCTGTCGCGCGGGAAGTTTGAACATATCATNNATAAGTCAGAAGACATGTTCCTTACCTGGAATTCCCCTTTATGGTTAGCCTTAGGCTGTACAATATGACTTCTGTACAAAGTCCACAGATTTACACATATTTGTGGTTTGGTTCCAACTTGCCCCTACATTGTGATATCGTTTGTCAATTGAGGGAAAAGTGATCCTGATATCTTTTCCTACTGACAAGCGCCCTCTAATAAAGTCATTGATAAAATATCTCACCCTCTGTTATATGATCATCCTTGTTGTCAGAGAAATGGACTTTCTTCTCCATGAGGGTTACTAAGACAATTTGAAGGTGATTCCAAAATGACTGAAAACGGAAGTGCAAAACTCACTTGATCATGGAGAGAAATATGCAAATGCATGTTCTGAAGTACAGTACTTGCAAGTGAACATTAAATATATTTAATATATAGTTTAACTTCAATCTGAGGTAACGCTGTAATTTACCCATACCTTCTGAGTTAACCTTCACCCCTCTTCCAATACTTTTTCTGTTTAAATGGTTTTCAAACACAATTAATGATACACGCTTAACAATGTTCACATGCGACAAAGTACCACCACTATTTTATGCAAGATAGCAGAAAAGAAAACACTGTTGATCTACGTTTATATTTTGTTCATCCGCCGGTGATTTCTTGAATCTTCATGTATAGACACCAATCCTTTGAGACCGACAAAGCTTTTAATAGGACAACGGAGCCTATGACGTGGCAGTCACACAGACATGAGGGACAACAAAACTATTGTGTGACTTTTACGTCATCATGTCGTGATTATGAATTATTCATGAGGCTGTCTCGAAAATGTATCATTTTATGTATCATAAAATGCATTGCTATTGCGATATCTTTCTGGGCCATTTAGTGGGTGTTACTTTTATGGGAAAATAGCCTATATGGTCACTATTGAATATTCTCCATTTGTGACATGTAGTTTGGGATGGTCTGGAATATTCTTTTCAGAGACACACTTACGAGTTCGTTTGATTTTGAATTTCTGGCGTTGATCATGTGCATCATTAGACACCACATCTCTTGGAGGCAGGAACATGGAAATAGAGATATACTGTGAATCTCATGAAAGAACTGCAAGAAGAGAAAGGACCAACAAATGAGAGATAAATTTAGATGAGGACACACTATAGATACACTCCACCTCATTCACCTTTCATTTCATGATCTTTGTTTTACTATTACCTAATTGTGTCCAGCCCAATCACTGACAGCTAATTAACTAGATAGTTTGTTTTAGAGGCACCATATACAGAGAGTAGATACGACGCTCTTCTAAGGAGACGTTGTTGGAATAAGGACGACAGGAATCTCTTGATTTGCAGATTTAATTGTACCAAAAAAAAGAGAAAAGTAATAAACTACTTTCCTTACACTCTAATTAAAATGATGATGAAATTAAGCAATTGGACAATCAAGATTGAAGCTACAATGCAACTATCAAACGAAACCTTAGTCTTCACAGGAAGTTAACAAAATGTAAAGGTACATAGTGCTAAAAGGAGTATATAAAGAGCGACGTACAACTTCGAGCCACTACGATTCCCATGGCAACAGAAGATTACGGGGTCAGAGACCATATCTGAATCTGCCTGACTAGATGTTTCATGTAAAGTTCTACTTGCATGTGTTTACCTTTTTCAATCGAATGGAGGCAAGAAATACGAGATCCTCTAAAATATCTCTGATTTCTTGATTTAAGAGACTGTGGACAGATTCTTCCAACTTGCTTCCTGTTGAGAAAGAAAACATAAAACTCATGAGCATGCACAACACATTGTACAGTTGTACACTTGTGCAATTGTACACTTGTGAAGTTGTGCAATTGTACACTGAAAAACATTCTGTTACACTCATAACGAAAACGACTATCCTACATCTCACTCAGTTGTATTGAATGAAAGTTTAAATTTAATTGATTCTGATTTGTTACTTGAGGTTACGTGGCTCTGACTTGTGCCTCGTTGTGAGAAATACCTCATGTGCGTTGCTAGGTGCAACTGGAGTGATTGGTTGTAGCACCTAAAGCAAAGTTTACCAAAGCTCTTGTTCCTCTATTTCTTTGCAAACTTCAGATAAAATTTACCAAATTTGAGTCAGTCTTTCTGCTTGTAATTTAACTTGCATTTGCATCACCTTATTATTACTGTTCTTCTTTCACTTGTTTGACCACACATAGCTGTTTGTGTGATCACTTTGTTAGAACAGTATTCTTAAGAAAATTTCCACATCTCTATTCACCAAGCAACCAGACAATTACTCTGCAGTGTAACCACAAGTAAAATCGTAAGCCTATCTTTGTTGATCATCCAGGCAATCCTCTGAATTTTATACCTCTGTAATACACAAGCAAAGAACGGCCGAAATTGCAGCTCTTTCAGCTAATACAATATCTGTTTCTCTTTAAGTTCTGTTGCCATGACAATTGGTCTTACCATTTCTTTTCCAAATACAGGTCAAATCCTGGAAGTTCAACTTCGAAACTAATCAGGTTTTGATATAGCTGAGTGGTGAATTCACAGTCTCCACTAAAGTCATTCAATTCCATTGACTGTATACCTACTAGTACAAAGACAACGACACTTTGCACTGCTTACAACCAAAAGCTGCTTGACCAGAACAGCTCCCACCCACCCATTCTCGTTTAATCACCCAAGACATAGCTCTAGCGACGGTATGGGGACATATCGTAAATTACGTTCTTCAAGATGACAGGCTACATGGTCACGTGATACATTCCAAACTTAACTCCAGCGCCATATTTGGTCATTTACCTGACAATTTTCCATGCAGACAATACAGGACCATCAAAACTGTCCAATGAAGATCCATCTTCACATGGAAGGAAAAATGTGTCAAAAATGTCTAGAATAT
The DNA here is from genome assembly GCA_009801055.1 of Stichopus horrens. NCBI lineage: Eukaryota > Metazoa > Echinodermata > Holothuroidea > Aspidochirotida > Stichopodidae > Stichopus > Stichopus horrens. The sequence continues at coordinate 24,669 of VJOZ01000465.1, read as the reverse complement.
AAGAAAAAGAAAACAAAAGAAAGCCAAGATTTTTCTTCAACAGCTGCAAGAATGACTGTTATTTTGTACAGGTTTCAAAAAAGGTTTTGAGAGATGATGGACTTTATTGACAAAAGTGGAGTCATTAAAATAACCTTGATTCAGGAGGTAAATTGATGGGCTTATTTAAGCTTTGGTCTCTAACTTACTATACTTTTTACAAACCTTTTATATTCACACTGGGATAACACACCATGAAAGTTAAATTTAAATATCCAAGACAGCATTTTCAACAAAGTTTATTTCGGGTTCCTCCATATTTCAGGGAACCAATTTCCACAACTTTTTCAAGACTTTCCTAGGACTGAATAAGAAACTTCCATGAATTTCCTTACTCCTTACATAAAGTTTTCGATTAAAACAGCAAGAGCCAAAGCAACATGAGGTGAGAATAATAAATTTTGATATTAAGAATGATAAGACATTTTGATATTAGAAGTGAAAAAGAAGCATGTCACTTTGTTAAAAATTTCCTGTTTTTCTTCCATGACTTCACACAATTCCTCTGAATTTCAAAACGGTCCAGGCCTAGAAATAATTTCCAAATTTTCATGAATTTTCAAGGTAATCCATGACCACAGAACCCCAGTTTATCGCAAAGTCTTTAGCTGCAAGCATGAGACCAAATGTCTAGGGAACAAGCTAAACTTTTGTGGTACTTCCTGTGAATTATTTCTTGAGAACAACTTACCCCATCATCACTGTTGGCAATAAATAATTATAGATAGGGAAAACTTTAAAAGACCCAGTTGCAATTTGCTGGGCTGCAAATTTACCTGAGATGAAGTAGAAGTTGCATATTGAAAAAGTTGAGTTGAACTGAAGTTTGACAATCTATCAATGAACAAAAGCAATTCCTGCAGATGAGATACCAAATTTCGAGCCACCTCCTCATAAAATTGACTCTGGTACTGGTAGGCATGATCCTGTGGTTGAAGTTGACTGCTGTCATGAGAGAGTTCAAGATGCCTGAAAAACAAAACCAACAAATGCCAAATCAAAGACTGATTTGTAACTTATCGACAGCAAACTTAAATAAAGCATGTAGATGGACATTTGATAATATTAATTTAATATTAGAATGATACTGTTAACAATTTGTTTTATAAATCTCATTACCACTTGCACTTTGGATTACTCTTTAAATCATTTTGATCAGTATGACCTCTTTGGTCCTTTCTATGTAACTTAAACTTCATGTACACTGCCTAACACAATTTGTCCCACATTTAACACCTGACCATGAACATACAAAATTGTGACATGGCTCTTTGCAGGGATTGTTAATACTGTGAATGGTTTGTGTCAAAATGTTCAGCAACTTAGAATAAATTTAACTATTCTCAATTGTAACATTACAATTTCTTCATTAAAACTATCTTTTAAGAGACTGAGAAAATTATCTTGTGTGTGAGCATGCCTTCTGAAAATTCATCAGTGAAAAATAAGATTGAATTTTTTTTATTTGTCACAATCACAAGTGAAACACAATGCTGCGAAGGCTTTGAAAAAGAGATATCATGCACAAAAAGTGTCACCTGTGAATGTAGACAGCAACGTATCGTAAAAAGACCAAGACTTCACGATGGATGACGGCTACTTCTTTAATGGTCTTGTCTTGCAAAACATGAAGAAAATCGAAGAGTTTATAAAAAGATATGGACAATAGATAGAAATTCAGAAGAGTGACTAAATGTGATTGATGGACTCAGAGTAGCTATCATCACCATCATCATCATCATCATCATCACCATGATTGGTATCTTCTAGTGTTAGCACCAGGTACTACACCAACGATGTTCTGAAATTGCAACCCAGATGAAAATGTTTCATTAACATACTGTACATAGTCACAGGTGGCAAACAAATTTTTCTCTCACTGGTTGGTTTTCAAACCCAGTCACTGCATCCTTCATCAAAAATCTTTAATCAAAGCTAATCCAAAATCTAAATCCAAAATCAAAGCTAAGCTTGTGCACCTGACTAAGAGCACTTCATTGTCATGCCCCTACATAATATACATGATGTCACATTAAAATAATGTTGTGATAGGACTTGGCAACTAACTCATAGCCTAACAGAAATAACATTTTCAGGCATTTTACTGACTGTGGACATTGGGGTCTGACCTTTGAACCGAGGGCAAACACTTGTGTTCTCCATGCCATTAATTAAGCGTTCACATTGATGGACGGTGAATAATTCAACTCAAGCTTCACAAACTTTTATAGAATCATTATTTCACAGAAGGTTAGCAACATTTTAGGATAATAACAGAAAACCTGAAACACCAGTCGATATGTCATGAATGTTATAATCAAACACAAACTTGATTATCAAATATATTCACATTGTATTCATCATTTTTGGTTTCTTGAATACACCAGTCACCTGTATTTTTGCTTGAAATTTTTGCTGCTTGTTACAGTATCAAACACATTAAAAATTAACATACCATTACTAATGAGCATCAAAATTTAGGTTTAGGATGAAATATAAACTAAAAGAGGTTCTTTGGAGCAAAGCAATTAAAACTATTTTAATTTGATTCCTACCGGATGCAATCACCATTTTACAGCAAACCTTTCCTGATGTCAACATTAATAACGATAAAATATTAAAACACTTACCATCCACTATCCAGTTCTGAGTCTGTTCCATCATTTTTTCCACTTGTATGATTTTTTGCCTGAAAGTTAAGATGTGATNNACATTTACTGAGACTGACATTGATTGACCACTGAGAATGCTAGACACACTAAAATAGTTACAATGTGTGATAACCTGCTGATGTTTAAGACCAGTTATGAATGACAACCTATTAACTCCGTATCTTTGACAGAATTTACGATTTTAAAATGTTTGTGTTTAGACAAAAAAACGGTAGTTAAAGAATGGCACTTTAGTCAATTATGTGAGATTAATCTTTCACTATGACTAGACAGTATTGCACTATCAAGCTAATGGAGCTCTAACTTGATTCATCTTATCCAGTCCATCTAACCAACGACATTTTTGACCAACTTAAATCAAAGGATAAGGACTGTATAAAATTAGAGGAGCCACACGCAAACGAAGTGTCTCTGAAATAAACCCCAGGCCTTTCTAAATATGTTTAAAACCATTATGCAAATGCAATACAGTGAAGAGCGAAACGAATTTGAAAATTATCTAAGACCTAACATGTCACATTTAAAGTCGATTTCACTGAAATCTTCAAAAAATTTCTCACCTGGCTATGGAAAATAGGTGGTCCAATTTCTCCACCAGAGCAGTTTTTGTGATGTAATAATGACCAAACATCAGTAGCAGATCACTGGTAAATACATTTTGGCTTGGATCAACTTCTTCGAGGATTCTGAAATTAATAATTGTTATACAGAATGACACATTTTTCTGAATTTTTTTATCATAATATGAAACAAAAAGAGATGTCTTTCTTAAAATGATTACATGTTATGATAAGTACCGTATGTTACAATATGGTATGGCCAACCAGGCAATGTCCCTTATATGAAAAGATGCTCAAATGTGTACCAAATAACCTCCAAGAAAGGGGTCTTTCCTTAAATAGTTACTATCAATTATTTTTCATGTAATAATTTCTATGCAATGTGAACTATTTAGAAGTCATCAATAAACATGTTTACAACGTGTTAGTGTTTAGAGAAGCATGTGACTAAAAGATGACAAGTATGTATTTTGCATACATTCAGATGAACTATCAATAATCGCATGGTATTGGTATGAGTCCTCACCTTGCTGCGACTCCATCTACAAGGTACCCGTTAGGAGAAGGGTGGAAGATGCCAGAAAACAGTCTCTGTTTACGGCAGTCAAAACAGGGAAGATCTGCCCCAGAGAAATCTTTCATAAAAATGTGAAAGAAAACAGGTGAGCCTTGAAAAACAACTGTGGTAACGGAGCACTTGAACGACAACTATTTTGCCAAATGAAATGCAACAATATCGGGTTCCAGACTACAGAAGTATTGTTCAAAACCTAACACCTTCATGTATGGGAAGCACTATGTATTCTGAAGATATTGGTAGACATCCTAATCCAGACTGTTACATGTAGATGTAGATGATTAAATGTACATGTACATGCCAGGATCATTTCCAGTAAGTCACACATCAGTGGAATATCTGCCGTCACTGTTTGGGAGGAGCAGAGGTAGCCTTCCCAGCAGGTGTTGGTATGTATGTCCACTAAACATAGGCCTGCGACCCTAAACACCTGTAAATGCTAGAGATTTGTCTCATCTAAAATCCAAGGTCTCTGTATTTATGAGTCTTTCTCAACGTCTGATGATTAACTCAAAAGAGCATGAATGATCATTGCCTAAGGAAAAGAAGTGTTAAGTGCTACTAAACGTAATTGATTACTTTGGTATGTATGAATTTACATGAATTTAAATAGCTTACAGTCTGTACGGACATTCAGTCCGAATCCATGGAATAGTTTGCTGACATTGGTATTACGAATGCAGTCAGGGCTGTTGCGTGAGTAATACACATCCATTGTGGGGACTAGAGCAGAGGCAGAGAGAGGATTTTCTGTTCCATTACAAATACCAATTCATATCTAGATCGTAGACTCCAGATGGCGGACGAAATGAGGCACTTATTAGCAACTCTGATGAACCTTTGCTTTGGCTTTCATGCCATCATATTGCGCTAACATCACAAGGCATACAGACATTTTCATCTTAGGGAAGCATCTCAAATCTAACCACTTGTTCCTCCATCAGTGAAGAACTTTTCTCATTATCTATGGTGTCTGCACATGCTTAAGCACACATGACTGAAGCCCTTAAAGAGTGGGTTAACTTAATGAGGAGAGCCTGACAGGTACCAGACGAGAGGTCCACAACTGATTTGCTCTCTTTTCTATTCAATCCAATAGTCTGGAGTGGATTTTATTTTTGAAAACCATCTTCAATTAATTGCATCCCTCACGGGTATGAGTCCTGCAATAAATTTACCCTTCCGATCTCTTGTCACCCTGTCACTTTTGAAATCAGAAACTCTTTTGAGTGGGACTTCTGATTTTCTGTGATTGCAAGAAACCACAGAAGATAAAACCTGGAATTTGTCAAAGTATAATCAGGAAACTACTTGATTTGCTTTTCACTACTCTTTCTTGCTTATCAAGTCTTGTTTTGTTCTTCTAAATTTACATTTGTGAAATAATTCACCTCAACTATGAGAACGTGTAGATGATGATGAGTCAAATTTCTATATAAGATATTGCAACAGCCAATTACTCCCATCAGTCCATGCTTTATACAAGTATCTTTAACCTTGTTAAACATAGTTCTTTCAAGGTAAATGCCATCACTTCCTATATCCCTGAATTTTGCTTTGCCTGAAACACACTTAGCAGAAGTTAAAACTTAAAAAACTTAAATGTTTCATTTTTTTCATTCGTGAAGCAGAAAATCTGTGGTCCTAATCACTTCATACCAAGTCCAACAACAAACATCAGTAAGATGAACAGTACTTGTTGCAATACACACAACTGGATGAACAGTTGAAAGTAAGACAACTGATGAGGCAGGCCCAACAAATAGCACAGTATCAAAGGAAAATGTATGGTCATTGTCTGCAGATGTCAATCTGATATCGGCCTCTGGCTGCTGATACGATGTGCAGCCATGAACTAGTCACAACTTGAACTTTAACACCATCTCTGAACCTTGGAATACACAAAGAGAATCAGCAATAAGTTACTTCAATCTTGCCTGGGACATCATTTGACTCCCTTTTGATGGAAATCAAAACTTAAAAGGTCTAGTAAGTAACAACGATGCTTGCTCTCTTTTCGGATAACAAAGTAAGAGTTCCCCTGTTAGCTAAATTTTCAGAATGCTAGTAGCAGAGCTCGTGATGAGATTGTATACAAAATTGAACTGATTGTTTCACCCACTTATTCTGCCTTGAAAGAATGACTGTTCACTGATGAGGATACAATGCAAGGGATACACTGTAATGTCTATTGCAATCCACTAATTTATAACGTTACACAATAAAAACCGACAATTATTCTGCAAAAGTCAGAAAATTGCAACAGACTAACAGAATTCTTACCATCGACTGGAAGTGAGACATCTTCAATACTCTCTGGTGAGTCAGGAGGAGTAGGACTGAATTCTAAATTAACACTCTGCATCTTCACAATAAAGGATATCTGAGAGAAAAATTGTAAAACTGATTTTCGGCTTAATGCCATGGAAGGAATGTCCTCTTTAAATACTACTCTTCATGTTGAAACTGAAATTAACAAGTTAAAGAAGATGTGGTGATATTAAGAACAGGTAGGCCTTGTAAAATATATGCCAAAGATTGTGCCAACTTTTGACCTACATAAGTCGGTGTTTTAAGATTTTTGTTCCATAATGTATAAGCTGTATTCCAAAATTGCAAATCCTCAGGCAAGTGTACAAATGATGTGATAAAGCACCCATTCCCATCGAACGTTTTAACCTTCTCATCATGTTTGTAACTAATTGAAGGTCGATAATTTTGGAAGATCTCCCATACATTGCATATTTCATTTAATACATGTCACAATGTATGACTGAATGCTACTTCACTGACATGTCACTTTAAAAAAATTGAAATTGTTGTATGTCTCAGCATTGGTCATGAAACTCATGTTGATCATAAATTTCTGTCCATACATCACTGACAGAGAAACATTGCACACGTTTCAGTGTCTTCTTTTTAACATCATACACAGTTAAAAATGTATGAATTATTACTGCCTTAATAACTAAGGTCCAGTTACATTGTTTGAAGTGGTATTCAAGTTAACTTGAGTCAACTTAAGGCAAAGTATAGCCTATAGTGTACACAAACTGAACAAAGGTTGTACAAGGCCTATTTCAAAAGGGTTGAAGACATTTGAACAAAAAACGGGCAAATAACATCTGTTGTTATTCACCCATTGACACACACCTAACCCTACTGTAAATGTATTGTAACCATAATCGAAATTGACCTTTGGATAAAATGTCTCATTTGTGGAAATAATACGCTTTATTCGTCTGAATTTATTCAGACAAATTAGACACTACTGTACATTATAAACAGTTATGTTTGAGGTAGGACAGCCAGCATTCACATGCAATGGAAGTAACTACAGCCTGCAGAGTGCAGTACAGGTACTGTATTTAAAACTGTGGTCACATCCTCCCACAGTAGTCCATAACTTAAGGTACAGATTTACTGCAGGATCCGGTTTTGCTAAAATTACTGTTTAGCTTTAAAAATTAAAAAAATGAAGTTGTTAGAGCCGCTGGGTACGAGAGCCATCACAAGGCTGAAAAGCTTTGGATCGAGTTAGGTTAGGGTTACGTGCCTTGATAAATAAGTGGACGTTTTCTGGCCCAGTCATCGATTTGTTGTGTAACGCGGCTACGTTAGACCTAAATTTATTCCACACAAGTGCAGGCTTACCAACGATTTGCGTGTTTCGTCACCATCTCTGGGTCTTAATGAACATGTAAAACTTGATAAGTTCGACTTTCTCTTGAATTTGTTGATAAGGAATTGTTTGAAACAGTCCGTAAATTAATGTGGTAAATCTATTACTTATTACTAATATTAGGCGATGATTTACTTCAAGCTTCATCTTTCGCGCGTTCCATCGTTTTCAAGGTGGCATAAACGTAAGATTATACATGTAAGATTGCCACATATACAGGAACTGATTGTTGTTGTTGGCAACGGAACGCAAAGAGGCAAGCCCACCTATGATCTCTAATTTCGCGTAAGTTTGTAGCATCTCTCATAATCAACTTCTGTGATCTTTTTGATTAAAAAATTACAGATATGTACTGCTAAGTTTCTGTTATCTACAGAAATGATGGACATTGTTCACAAAAAGATTGCGACAAAGTGCAAGTACTCGGCATAGCCCTAGGGAAGTTAGTTGTAACTCATTCATCTGTATTGATATGCATGTGTTGCGCGAAATAAAAAAAAAAATGTTCACCCCATGGTCCATATACCTAGGCTAGGCAATGATTAAGAACATGCAGGTAAAGAAATACGAAGCACCAAATGATGAACTATTAATGTGGTAATTGCTATCTATAAACATGTTTTGTTGCTAGACCTAATATGAAATCATGACTCATAAAGTTAGGACTAATGTAGTATGTCATTTAACAACAAACTCTCCAATATTTGCCTGTCCTACTGATATTTTGTTTGTTCTACAACAAAAGTAGTGCAAACAGAAGACGATGAAATGTATGTTACTTTATGTAATAGTGAAAATCCCACCCTTGCCCTATAGTTCTATCGTCTGAACTTTTCTTTAAAGCCTAAGACTATGGTTGTCCACTGCATTACCAGTCTGCAAAATTGGACATGTTGTTTTTACTTCAAAATGTTTTCAGACGACCTCAAAATTTTTACACTGCAGGTTGGCATACATGTTTTTTTTCTCAGTCAGAATATAGTCTAGGCTAGAGATGGGAAAGAAAAAAGCTAAAAAAAGTGGCAAAAAGACTGAGGAAGGAGAAGATGGTGGCAGCAAGAAAGAGCCTCAGATGACCATCAGAGAAGCTATCCTTGCATATCAGTAAGTATACCACCTGCTGAATACCTTTTTAAAATTTACTGCAGGCCTACACATTTGAGTATGGAGCAAGTGGGTGCAGATAGATCGATCAATCAGTTTAATGTAATTGATGAATAAATTTATCAATTACCATAATTAAAAAATCAAGTGAACAATTGTATCAATTACTTGACTTCTAAAAAGCAGATGAATTGTACTTTTAAACTGGTGATTAATATTATTGCTTTCATGTTTCAGAATCAGCATCAAGGAAAACCAATTGAGTGAACTCATGTTTGAGAAAAATGAATTAGAACAGAAAAACCAGAGGGTTAGAGAAAGGGTAAGGAGCTGTAATAACTGTGAACCCTCAAGTGACTCATGAGACTATTAGCTGAATTGAGTTACCTACCAAACACTGGTACACCATAATAATTGTTTACTTAAGGATTACATTTCATGTAAATAGACAGATTGTAAAGAAAATCAAAGAATATGATCAACTACTGTAGTTGTGCCTGTGCAACATCACAAACTTCCCAAAAATGCAATGTCTCAGATTTTAGATATTTGTTTAAAATTTCATAACTTTTCACATATTCCATTTCATAGCTTCAGTAATTAGTTGCAGATTTACTCCTCTTTCAGAGAGATGGACTTAAAGAGACCCAGCTACAGCACATCAAAACATTGCTAAAACAAGCCAAAGAAAGAGACAAAGAACTTGAGGCGATATCAGTCGTAAATAAAGAACATGTAGAAGTAGCCCTCAAAGAAAAATGGAAATGCTGTAAGGAACAGGAGCAAGAGGTAGAAGGTGAGTAGTTCTTTACATAATACGATAACATCAATAGCAGACTTGCCAACTCTGCCAGTTTTGCAATGAGTTTAACAGTTTCGGACATTGTCTCTCTGTGAAAATGTCAGATACAGTATCACAGTGAAAATCACTTCAATGCAATGCTGGATTTTTACTAATTAAGACCAGCATTAATGAATTCAGACCATTGCTGTTGTAACTGAAGTTATGATTGAATCATCACTGTCACATTGTCAAAAAAGTGACTTATTTAGTCAAATATCTTCTTCAGGAGGTGCTATATAAACAAGGTTAAGAAAAAGAAGCCAGTTCAGAAAACAATTTTTGATAATATCGTAGGAGCATTTTAAAACTCTCCATGTTCAGAATGCAATTCCCAGATTTCCTTGCAAACATTTGATTCCTTTGCGAGTCTGCAATGGCTGAACTGATATCTCTCTTGTAAAAACAAATTGATGAAATTAAAACTTGGTAAGAGTGCATCATTAAGAAATTTGCTCAAGTGTCTCCATCTCCATTGAACACAATAAATTTTCATAAATTCTGTATGCTTATAATTAAAACCTGTAAAAATGACATGTACATTGTAAATATGAAGCTTATATCATAGAGCTCTACAGAGCAGCTCCCGGCTACTATCAAGTCACTAAAACAGTAGGTGAGCAATGCCTAAACAGGAAATGGTGAGAGTCGTACAGTGAAACAGGCTGAAACAAACCGTAATTAGGGAACAAAGAGAGGCATTAATGTTCAGTTTTACAGTTCTCATTGTCTCACCATGGTAACTTCATGGCCCCACCAATACCTCATGATTTTCCCCTGAATAGATTTGAAAAAGGAAATTGAGGATAAGGAAATGGAATATGAAGGAACAGAAGCTGAAGTTAAGAAGTGGATTGCTTATCGTGACAGTGGACAGGCAGAGCATTCAATGCAGATAAAACTACTCCAAGAAGAATTAGTTGACAGTCAACAAAATTTTGAGGAAATGAAAGGTAATCACAAACCTCAAGTCTTTCTGTTTCCAATTTTATTAGGACTCTAAATAAAGTTGATCCACTTTTTTACACCCCTCCTATCAAACTGAATATGTTTTTTGGTATTTTTTGAAATATTAAAACTTTGCTCTTGGTTCAAAGATGTGTTTAGAGTTATCACAGTGAATGTTTTCCTCAATTTAAGTCAGGACTCAGGTGTATGTTTTATTTTTTGCATGTTGTTACCGTTTTGTCTGATGTCATGTTTTTTATCAAAGGAATGTGGAAAAGTTGGTTAATCCCCATTTCAAAATGAAGTAAAATATGTATCACAAGTGTACTGTAATTGCTCTTTTGCCACTACTGTATTATTGACATATTATTTTACAGGGAGGGAGGCAAATTTCTGCATGCATCATGGTAATCTATTTGCAAGATTATATTCCTTTAGCATTTTACCTGTACACTGTGACACAAGTAAGTGTTTGAGAAGAGATTCCAGATTTTCTGCATGCATGCCAGTCAGTATTAATAAAACACTACTAATACTGCATTTAACTTTTTTTCAAATTACACTTCATTTTGTAGGTCACCTGGAGAAAACCCTCAGCCTTGCCAAAGAAGAGATTAAAAGGTCAACAGAGGACAGGCTCAGTGATCAGAAATATGTAGCATCTGAGGTAAGTCCTTTAGATTGACTCAAACTGTATAAGATGTCACACTTTTGGTGACTTTTGTAAAATTTTGACTCATTTGTAACACTTGCAATATACAGAGTGCCTCTTTTCTCCTCTCTTACAGAAAGCCATGACAACTCTAGACAAATGGACCAGCCAAGAAGTGAAAGACAATGACTGGCTGAGGAGAGAGGTAGGCATTTCCAAAATTAATAAATAAGATCACATATTTAACCCTGAGGAAAGTTTTGGAATTGGTGCATCTAACTTATAACTTCACTTATTCAGCTCTTAGTTGTTGCAGACACTAGAAGCAATTCAAGATCTTTGAACTGGTCAGCTTCTTATTGAATACTGTCATGACAAGCAATATTTTTTATTAATCTCTTTATTTCCATTCGTTCTAGACGGACCTCCACAGACAAGAAGTTGGTCAGTTACGTCAAACTGTAGAGACCTTGGAGAGAGAAAACTTGGAAGTAATGAGCCGTCTGTTTGAATGCAGAATCGATGATCTCAAGATATCAAGGTAACTTAGTCCCTCCGTGGCCACTTTGGTTAGGCAGGCATGAGGCCTACAATTTATTTTTGTTGGTAGGTTTATTACTTGAATAAGACATGCATATTTTGAATCCTAAAACAGCTTGCTTGGTATACAAAATGCATCAAAGCACTTGAGTAAGGCATGGTTAGATCCCTACAACCAACTTGTATTTGGGCAAAGTGCTCAAAACTACTTGAATAAGGCATGCATATTTTCTATCACCAACTTGCATTGTCAAATAAGTCTATACAAGTACTTGAGTAAGTCATTTATGGTTAATACAATCAACAAGCTGAAGGAATTTCCTATGCACTTTTTCAAACTTCCTACCAAAGTCAGTAAACCCCCTGCTATCTACGAGTCAAAATTAAACCACATTATTTTAGCTGTCTTAATTAGTGTCAGAGGATGTGTCTTTGATGATGTACAGGTTATTGATATAATGAAAACTGTCTGTAAAATAAGTCATTCTGGAGATATTTCTCTTTCATATCCTTCTTTTCAGAAAATTCTTTCTGACCCAGTTTCAAGACAGTGAGAATTTAGATGAAACGGGAATCCTGGAGACAGACCTCTCAAAGCTTAAACTGAAAAAAGACAGTAAGCTGATGCTGTTATTGTGTCACAATGCAGTGAAAAGTTTGTGTTTACAAAACCTAGAAGAAATGGATTGAGTGTATGTTCCATGTATCAGTATGTGTAAAACCAAAAATGTGCAATACAGAAAAAAAAATAGATCGAACCATACTTCAGTTTCTTACATTTTGCTTTTCAGTACAGATGATATAGTCCTACAGACTGTGAACTCATAAGTCTGTATCGTATATTCTTAAATACTATAGCCTGCAAGAATGTGACTATAGATTGAATCCTTTATGGCCTGCAATATATGCTTAGTCATTGCACTGGCCTTTTTCTTCTCAGTTATTCATGTTTGACCAAGTAAGTATTATCCCGTGAGCTATCTAGGTGAACCTGCATGTTGAGAATATCATCCTCAAATGTCACACTACAGCATTTACATGCAACAATAGTATGTTATGACATCCAACTACATATGATGAATTATCAACCATGACACACCCTGAGATCAGGAGCTGCTGGGAGGATCAGATTGATCCTTCACTGTTTGCTCTGGATTTGATCCCTGAGAGGATTGGTAAAAATATATAGCCCCCCTAGCTGAGCTGGTACATGTATACAAATACTCTGTCCCCCTCTCCTGTAACTTGAGCTTATGCAGTCTATATCTCAGTTGTCGAAATGGGTGTACTGAAAAAAATAATGTAGTAAATTAATTTGTTATAGAAAAATAATGGGTGTACTGTTACATTCTGTATATTTCCAAAAGTTCTCAAGTATGAGTGACGTTAGGCTTTGGGGAATCTCTGAAGCATTGCTTGTTACCATTGTCATCAGGGTCTCCTCAGTCTAATATTTAGACCAATGGCAATGAACATCGCCATGTATGAGAGAGAAAAATGATTTATGAATTCACTTATTAACGTTAATTTTGTTTGGAACGACATCTTTACGAAACAGGTGAATTGGAATACGTCAAACCGAAGAGGCCGCAGAGTGCGACCAGCAAGGCCGTGGAAAAGAAGGTGTTTTCTCTTCATGTGGGCATACCAGAGGCAGAGGAATCCAGTGGAGGAGATGAGTCATCATCTGATGATGATGAGAACGATCCATTGAATAATTATCTAACCTATGAAGATGAAGACTTTGATGTGAGTCAAATGGGTTCAAAAAGGTTTACAGCAAGTTTACTCAGTCTCGTAGCTATAAACAAAGCTCTGTCCCTTTAGATGTTGTAGTACTCGACATTGTTCCCTCAAATGCAAAATGTTTTTAGGTAAAAGTGAGACATTTACAGTCAAATAGTACAAAGGTGGCAGATGAGATAACTGGAAAATCTTTGAAATCTTCTGAAATTTCTTGGTCTATTCTACACAACTGAGTCATTTCAAGCAGAGACCGGACACACAAAGTCCTACTCCAGGATAGAAAGTAGCAGAATATTTATTATTAAGCTTTTAGTTGTGTTTGCTTGGTTTTGCTTTGTTTTTTGTTTTAATATTTCAGAGGATCATGATCTTAACTTACCCTCTGAAGTTTTTATATCCAGCAAATAGAATGAGGCATTATGAGAAGGTGAATCCAAAAGCCATTTTTCCTATTTTTGACAAATTTAATATTTCACTCCCAACTGGCATATTTATTCACTGATATTTTTTATAAATTTGATCACTTTTTAATCATTCATAGGAGTACTTGCAGCTTGGTCCTGTAGAACTCAAACTGCTTCAAGTTGTCGGAGAGAAGAAGCCCATCCACTCTCCAGAGAAACTTACCCAAGAAGAAGAACAAGCTAAACTGTCTGCACCAGATGTCTGGCCAATCACTTCAGATATGCTCAAGTCTGTTGCAGAATAAACAACAGTTACCGTCTTTCTGACTCAGTGATAAAGTAGAATGGGTGGAACTTAATAGAGGAATGAATTCAAAGCATTGCCTAGTTGCCTGTACCAAATGAAGTGTCTTGGTGAAGCTAAATATTACTAAATATGCAATCATTCCTGAACTGATGACAATGAGTGTTACGGCATAAATAGATAATTAAATATCCATTGTCTCAAGTTTTTTCCGATTTAATTGGGCTGGACTGATTGTGCTGCTGCATGAGCAGTTGTTCCCAAATGGAGTTGGGACCATTGAAAAGTATTTGGTGGGGCTAAATGTGTTGTTAAGAAGAAAGGTATTGCTTTTGTATCATAGTGCAGACACTGTTTGAATCAAAGTTTTTTGAGGAATATTTCAAGATGCGAGATACTGTTAAGTCTTCACATCACTAAAATAAGAGTAATAATTTATCCTGACTTAAGTGCCCTCCGTGCTCTGTCATAGGATAGTGGAAAGTATCGATCAGCTTAAACTTTTATGAGCTTTTAGTTGATTCACTCACCGAGATTCCTCACTGAAGTATCTCTTGGAAGTTCACCACATTTCACTCTATTAATGCAGAAATGAGAATTGTTGCATGTTGTTTGTGTCAGCTTTGTAGGCCAGATCTGTTTCCAAGGCTCTGGTTCCAAGACTCCGGTCCCGATATAGGCAGATTAGGGCTGCAGGGATTGGTATGGCAAATGTTACCATGTCTGATTCTGCTGTTTAGTTTTTGTTCCCTTTGTAGGGGAGCCAACTTCCAGTAATATGAGAGTACCAAGACACAAGACTATGGATGAGTTGTACAGTTCGGGATGGGGGGGGGCTTGGGAGAGGTGCAGGGCTCTAAACTTATCCAACTTTATGTATTCATCTGAAGTAGAAACTGAAAATTTAACTTAGGGCATTTATAGGCATTACTTTACTGTACTAGTGACATATGACTTAGTTGTTTTCTCCAGTCGATACCAAACACTGAAATTATTACAGGTAGGCTTATATTATTTATTGGTTTTACTTACAATCTCTTTGTTTTATTTTTTTGAAGATGTTCTTAAGTCATTTTTTAGCTTTAAAGGGTCTATGCAGTCCAAGATTAAGCAAACATTGCAAAAATCTCTTCGAAGTTCAGTGCCAACATGCCCAAAGAATTGAAATTATAGGCTCAACTAGCCAAAGTTCACTGAGAAAGTGCTGAACCGTCATGTGAAATCTGTCTGTAGCTCATCATAATCTGTTGCATCCGTTGTATGATAAACAAACTATGAAGCCTGCTACATATGTGAAGGGGTATCTTGTACACTGCTTTGCTTGGCTTTTACACATTACATTGTGTTAACCAAACAGAATTTGCATGTATGTGATAGATCCCCACAAGACATGGATGTTGGGTTGAAAAAACTATGGCTAAATCAAGCTATTCAATTCTAGCCTCATGAAGTTGTTTATTCTCTCTGTCTTATGAAGTTTAAACATTTTCTGAGTCAATCAATACTTGTTGAAATTGATTTACTGTTGCATAACTTCACTCTTAAATATTTCAGAAGAGCTGATATGTTGCCATTTCAAATCTAGCATTTCTTCAGTCACTAGTACCATAAGAGATGTGCCCTGGACAGCACTTCTACTGAAGAGATTGCGTGCATCACTAAATCGTTCCCTCAGTTGACTGAAGAAATTACATCAGAAATATTTGACAGATCAATTTACGACGGATGAAATAAGAATCTGTAAGAAACTGAAAGTCTTGATAGACGGGTTGAACAGACTGATTTAATGTCTCCATGAGTCTTCAATGATATGCAGTCCATTTAAATTTGAAGTATGATGGAATGGGCAAAGTGACAAAAGATGGTAGCTTATTTGTTGTAGAAGGAAAAAGGAATTAATGAGAGGAGAGCTGATATACAAGATTATACCATTTCCTGTTATTTGTAGATTTGGAAGCAATTAGTTTCAGCTGTACAGTACATTATGATACTAGCAGTATTGCTGAGGAGAGTTTGGAGCATGGTTCGTTACATTAATCAAACTAATGGTGTTGTTAATCAGGCAGACAAGGGGAGGAGCATGACAAAGGGAGGAGCAAGACAAGGGGAGGA
>VJOZ01000459.1:0-12633 GCA_009801055.1 Stichopus horrens | reverse complement strand
CTTTCAAGACCACTTTCAAATTTATTCAATAATGCAATGAAATTGATGATTATATGAAATGTCTAATTGACAAAAATTTGAACGGACTTATCTTTGTTGAAAATAATGTTATGATTGTAAAACGAGAGAACCTGTACCATAACATATGTGAAAATGAATATATGTGAAAAGTATATGTGAAAATTACGGCCCATCAAATGGTTCTAAACGTTTCACTTAACTGCATTTTAGGGTCTTTAACTATTCAAAAATTTCTCACACCCTGCATTTAGCCACTCCAGTAAAAAAATCCAAGCTTCGCCAGTGGTGAAGTTTACACTCAGAAACAACATAGTCAATTAGGTATGTACGTTGGTTACAGTGGGTTAGGTTCCTGACGTTTCTGTCGGTTATATCAGGCCTATTTTTTCTCACATTCACAAAAAACGGTCACTTTTGTACACCGTTTGTATGCACTCATAAATTCACAAAGGTTACACGGGCACGAAGTCATGCAGGCGCACATCATCCCACTAACATAACTATTTACTTTCGCGCCCTGAGCACTTGGGAAACCTGCCGGTCTGCCTAAATCCCTACCAACCTAACTACGTTTCTACCTTAACACATACACACATCCAGGTACACAGCATCAATAAATCTGAAACGTTGAAAGGTAATAGCACATACATGTCTCTGGTATGACATCTGCGTGACAATTACAACGCTTGTTTCGAAGAATAAAGTTTTACATTTTTTTCAATGGGAAAAGCAGTGCTTTTGTCGAAACGACTGCTTTTCTCTCATAGTTTGCCACAGCACACTGAACACAGCAGCGAAGGGGGAAGGGGGTCAATCCAAATTGAAATGTGGGGGGACATGTGGCAAGATTAAAGCTGCCTAGCAGGTGTCTAGGCACTGCCCTTTTCGATAGCTTTCGGTATATTGGACATGCCCAATAGGTTTTCCCCTGGGGTTCTTGGGTAACGTCCATTAGCGTGATCAGAAGAAAAAGCCAGGAAGCTAAGAGGTATTTGCAGAAGTGTCAGAATTTGAATGAAGGATTCTGCTTCTTCGAAGTTTTCTGTATCTTCGAATGGCACTGAAAGGACAAAACTGGTCAGACATTGCATAGGCCCATGTTAAAAAAAAAAATGATCACTTTGATGATTGACAGGGGTGACCGCGTAGGGTCAAGTGATTGAGGGCACATATATTGCCAAAGTCTCTAAAAGGACATTTTTGAGGCGCGTGTCCCGGGGTTTCAACATGGGACGGAGGCTGGCCTGAGGGCATGTGTGACATTTAAGAGAAAGGACACCATCGGTTGGCGAGGATCGAACAAGGAAATTTGGCGCCTTTCAAACCTCCCAGATGGCTGAAAATTGCATTTCCAAGTTGCATATACCCATAATTAAAATATGGATATCATGTCTGCAATCCTTCAATTCATGTGAGATAAATCAATATCTGAAAATGTTTGGGCCAATACAAATCAGATGGGTTGAGGTGATACAAGAATCATAATCCTCTTTCATTTACTTTGAGTACTTTGCAAATACTTAGGGGTGAGCACATGGCATAGGCACTCCTGGACTTTTTTCTATTTGTTGACTGTTGGTAGGAGATATGCCCGAATGTGTTTTTTACTAATTAGTATCTAAGCGGAGGACTACAATGGATTAACGCATCTATGAAAGATGCATATGTAGGAATTTTCAAGGAAAGGTCTCATGGAAAGTGGTTAAAAACTCTCAGCGAAATTTGGGGAAAAATCGTCGGCCAGGCAGAAGATGAATGTGAATACAATGTACACATAATTCACCATAGCACCAATAGGGTCTAATGATTGTCGGTGTATTTTGCTTATACGTCATTTATATCACATATGAAGCGGGTATCCAGGGTTTCCAGAAGGAGTGGGGACCTGGCCCGAGGGCAAAAACTTTTGAGCGTACTTTGGGCAGGACTATTTAAGCAGAGCGGAACCTCTGAACAGAATCTCTGAACAGAACCTTATCAATTGGGGTACCTGAATAATTTGGACTTTACAAGCTCCGAACACAGATGGTCGGGAACCGCACCCCCGAGTGACTTGCACTTCATGAAATAGGTCTTTCATGACTGAAATTTCTCAATTAATGATAAATACATCATTTTATTCAAAACTATCACTAACTTGGATTGCTCTTATTTGGAATGTTTATGCCATTCTAATTTTCAGAAGTTCATTCAACCGTTTTTACTTTCTAACGATGTCAAGGTTTTTTTTCTTTTTGGGAAATATTCAATTAGCAAGTGACCTTAAAGAAAATCATTTTGCCCTGCCCCCCACCATAGACGCCCATGATGCTACTGGCTACGGCATGTACTTGTAGTACTGTACGGCTGTTCGAAGTCATACATGTCAGTACAGAGGAGAGCCATCACAGGCATATTGAAATAGGTCTACTGGCATTTATGAAGAACCTAGACATAAATTACGAGATGTTTGAACGCTTTTCTGCACGTAAGCCTACAGCAGTGGCCTGTAGCTATGTCATATCGGTTAATGTTTGTATTCTGCAACGTTATCGCCGTTACGCTGTGTCATTTAGTTTTAAGAGAGTGGTACGTTTCAGCCATACCGAAAACAGGCCCGTAACGTTATGCTAACCTAAACGGTAACTATACAGTGGAGAATTTGGAAATTGCAGGATCAGGAAGTCTGAAAGGCTGTACTATGTGGATTCACGTTAAAACCATAAGCTGTTAACAGGCAACTGCTAGCTTGGCTAATTAAACCTCCGATTCCAATAATCAATTCTATCCTGGGACATAGCATTGAATGATTGTATGTGCGGCAAGCATATTCAGCTGATACGGATTGGAAAATAGAGCCGCTTGTCTAAAGAGTACTTTTCCAAAGAATTATCACAATTATTCAAGGGAATCTGTACCCTGGAATAGATGCTTCGTGAAATGCCAATCTATGAAAAAAAGAAGAACTTGCAATGGAAACTAAGAAGATGTACACGAATAGAAAATTGCTTTCAGTTCATAATTAGTCTGGAGATTGTTCTAAATCACTGACTAATTGTTAAATAACTGCATATTTTTCATTATACTTTCAAAGTCTTCTTAGGGGGTGGTGAGACATTAATTTTTATTCCTCCCTGTAGTTAGCCCGTATATTACGTACAGATAATTCATTCTGTAATGATTTCCGTTTGTATTTGTGTCGCTACAACAGTACAGTGGGCCTGTATGTAATCTAATACGTCATGATGGATAACCGTTAGAGGTTTCAGGTTCGTAGGTACCCATCATTGCAGTTGTAGGAGTACTTAAGGGATTCTTCTTGTTTTGATGCTTGTCAAGGATTATTTAAGGTCACCAGAATTCAAGCTGAACACCTTTGTCAACTATATACTGTATCTCAAGAAGGGGAACTGATACAGTTAATAGTATAATACTTAATGTTGGGGATGGGCCTTGTATAGTTTGCGTGATTGATTGTCCATATTGAGTAAAGAAAAATGCAGGTTTTAGTTGAGGTTATTTGGTCATGTGACATGAAAATGGTTTTTTCTACTACTGGGCGTATGAATCACTCGAAATGTTGAAAGAAGCCACAAATTCTACAAAATAGATAATATTTGACAAATTTACAGGCAAGTTTCCTTTCTCACACCTGCATCATAAATAAACACTGGCTAAGTATGCAAATTCGTGATGCAACCAGATGGACTCAAAGGATGATCTATGTTGATTCTTTGTTTATTTCACCATTATTTCAATGACAATTGAGAAGCTTTAAATGCCCAGAGAGGTTTATTTTGCATCCATACATTTTCTTCTTAAAAAAATATCGATATCACTTACCAGTGTGAAATCCAGTCATTACGTAATTAAGAGTTACTATATAAAGCGTTGGCAGAAAAAGAAATGACACTGTGATATTGCGCAACACTCCACGTCATCTCTTTTGCATTTTCATCTACCTTTGAAAATACAAATCTCACTCGAAAATGGTAATAGATAAGGCCAAAATTCAAACTAACTGTAATTTAAGATTTCACGTTGAAAATTCTGAATGGAGAAAGTCCCTTCCTATATGCTATTTTTTCTAGAAAGCTCGTTTTCCAGATAGCTTTTTATATGCACTTAAACACTAGGCATACCTCAAGCTATGGAAACATTGTGTCAACATGCAACATCAAGTGTAACACATGTTAGATCTTCAGGTACATGTATCTAGCGTCAACAATTATCAGGAAGAAGCTAATTTATGACCATGTAAACATCATAAACAGTATCAATAGGTATGAGCAAAGCCAGTGAGTTCTTAACTTTCTACACTTAGACATAAGTGCAGTAACTTCATATTGAAACTACCAGTTTGAAAACATAGTGCTAAAAATTACAATCAATTACGAGTGAAAAAGAAAGCTGCATCCTATTGCATGTACTTCCTCTTATAACTTACAGTAATGAACTTATTGGTATTTCTTTTAGTACGGGTAGCTTAATTGCCGTAATGTCCTAATTCCCATTCTGTTGGCTTATAATTTTCCAACTGCAAATTCACATTACATTATGTGTTCTCTTCCTTGTTATAATCAAGGAATTAGTATCACATTGATGATACCATGTGATATTATAACGAAGTATATATTAGAAAAGTTGCAAGCTCTTGGTCTGAACCTACCAAATTCTTGACACGGCAACGTCATGAACCGTTGAATAACACCGTCGAATAACAATTCAAGCAGAGAGGGAAAATTCATTTTAATCTTCATTTGAAACCACCAAAAACGTTTAACAAGCAATCTTAAGTTTTCAGGCAATTTCATCTGGATAGCTTCTATATCACATACATTCTTCGTAATCACATTTTCTAGTTTCTTTCACACTATCAGTTCATTTTTTTAAAATTATTGGCTTTTTTTGACATTATCGTTTGTCCTTACATTATCGGTCATTCTTTTGTTCTCACATTATGGGTTGTTTTCACGGTATTGCTTCTTTCCGGGTTATCGGCAAAAACAGCACGTATGCTTACGTCTGAATATTTCCTTCAAAGCACGTGATAAAAGAGAAAACTAAGAAACTCACAAAAAATATCAAAGTATAAAAGTGTAGTGGAGGTGACTTGGAAAAAGTGCTAACACATTTTAGGTAGCAGAATTGACAGAAAAAGTACTCATGTGTCACAAAATCACCAGAATAAACTTTCGGTGTTATTTCTGGGGTACTGTAAATTGTCTTTTCAAATTAGATTCTTACTTAATACGTTACGCATATGTTGGCTGATTTCTATTAAGGTTGTGACATAATTATGCAACTTCCAGATAGCTTTAAAGTTGTTGAAACATCGCAGGACTATGTTACGACAGGATCTATCAAAACAGTGAGCAACTTGATTGGGTGTCTGGTCTTTCTTCATTGGGTGTCTGTTCTTTAGTAACCAGTAAGTTAAATTATAGACCAAGGCGAGCTACTTGAGAAATAGGTCTGATCTACATATTTTCTTCTCTTTTATATGAAGAGAGAACGCGATAAATATGGTGACAAAACTACATCCTATCTCTTGTACTAGCCTCTGGATTAAATAACATAAACCAGTTTATCGTCCCATTTCTCATACATACATTGAACCAATGACTAGTTAATCGTCCCTTTTCTCATATATATGAAACAAGGATTAAATCTATAATCAATCGATTAAATCAATCAGTTGTTTGCAAAGGATTTGCATTTATCTTTACACTGATCTCTATGATCTTTTTTAAATCAAAGAATGCAACGAGAACAACTACAGGTTTGTCAGGTCTTACCTTTGTCATGTCTTTCTGGAGATCTCTCCTTCCAGTTGTGTTCAAGTTGCTTGGACGTGCTACTATAGTATGCACAACCGTAGATTATGCCAATGTTTCAAACAAGTTCGCTCCCATGATAGTAACAATTTCAAATTGTTCGATTTTCAAAATGGTCATGCAATTCTATTTATTTCCTTCATATTCTAATAACTGTTAATAATGCTAAAATAGATGTATGGAATTCTCCCCCAAACGAATTTCTGAAAAAAAATTCCCTGAGTGAGAAGTAGGTGTTGTGTTTACACAATACGACATTTGAAGGAGAATAAAGAATAAAGAAAATAGATAATAAAGAATAACGATATACACACTTGACAAGTCAATAATGTTTGCACTTTGCGTAGGCGTAACTTCTTGTGCTACTTATGTTACAAAAGATTGGAATTTGAAAACCTGAACGACTTCTTATTTGCTGACAAGTAAGATTACCCTATGCTGATTTGTCACGGCTACAGTTAGATAGAGTCAACACAGTGTAGGAAGGTTAGTGTAGGATCAGTGTAGTCGATGGGTGTAAGACGCATGGTCACATCTGCATAAAACGTTGTCGTCTACAGCTGTTTCAAGTACGAATTGTAATGTGAGGTTCCTCAGAACTTTTTGATCAGTATGTCTCGACACTGTTCCCTCCCGATGTCAGACATCTGAGTCTCCACTGACTGTGCAGCAAAATTGATTTCAAGAGCTTCCTCTACCGATAGCTCTCTGTCTGGCTGTCTTTACCGAACTTTACCTATCTTTTCAAAGTGGAATACCGGAGAAGATGTATAAGTGTTCACACAGTGGTAGATAAAATATTATTAACCATGAATGTTAACCCTATTATGCAACATAAATGCTACTCCTTTCACTTACTAACCATGATTGTACTATCTAAGACAAAGTATAAGAATTTCAAATAAGTTTAAAGTCTTATTTTTTTCATATACGTGAACCCTTTTACACAATGTATGGAATGTTGCCCATAATATCTTTAGGGTTTGGTTAGTCCTCAACCAACTACACAAGTATGACAATGCGAAATGATTAATTATTTTTTTCGAGTTACAATGTTCGCAAAGTTAGTGGCAAAATGGGGCTCCAAATCGTAGTCCTCGCATCCTTCTTTATAGGAACACCAATTTTCTTGCCACAAAACCCCCACACTATTGCTGGAAAAAATGCTGGATCAGCGCCTGTCGGTCCTTCTGATGTGTATTACCATTTCCATGATTTTTTTTTCTAATTAATTGGAAAATTTTAGATCTGAGAGTTTTATTCAAGGCTAAAAGCATCTAGCTCAGTACACCCGGTGAGTGCCATGCTGGCAATGTATACATATATGTACACTGATCGTTAATATCTTTAACTCAACATAACTAGAACATGAACATATTTTTTAGAGGAATTTAACACTGATTTAATTTTACTGACACTGAACCTCTTTTTGTTCATCAATGTATCTTTATTGTGATACTTCGTTAACAAGCGAATACAGTCATTTGCAAAGTTTGTTACGCGTAACCATATATTGAATTGTTGCAACTCACTGCCAAGACTTCATAATCTACCGACAATCCAAATAAATGTTGCGAATACAAGAAATAAATCATTAACTAAGAAACAACCTAGTATATGCACTGGGGTATTGAGGATGTGGAAAAATGAAACGTTGATAATAGTGTTTGGACATGTAATGACACTCAACTAATCCTTGCAATTCGTTGCAAGAAGGCCTTATGTCAATGGAACGTTTCATGTTGGGCATTGCACTTCTTAACCGATTCCGAGGACCTAAAGTTAATAACTACATAGATCCATTTTAGTTCACCTATCGGACTAACCGCAGTACAGAAGATACATATAGACAGAAGGCAGGAGATTTATACCGTGTTCAAAAATTCCATTCTCACCTTGAACGCACCAAATCATGTCATTTTATTAGAATTATCTAAATCAATTTTTCTGCTATCTTCAATACAATCCAACAGCATATCTTTGCGATGAATACACCTGATATGAATGTCAATCATGATGTTTTTCAATGGATATTTAATTAACCTAACTAGACTCACCCAATATCTGCGGATTAACTCGTTTAATTGTGCTTCAAATGTTCTTTGGTCAAACACTGGTGCCACTGATCAACGCAGTCACATTTTGAGCACAATTTTTGTTTACTTTGTACACAACAGATGTTAGTTTATTACATAATGATTGTCCATTGATGGAGTTTGTTAATGATACTGACCTTGTAGTTCTTATTACAAAACTATATCATAATTATTTGTATCACATAAAGAATTTTGGTAGATATTGTGATGATTGCTTCTTGCTACGCAATGTGACGTAGTAAAAAGCAATTTAGTTAATTACAGAAAATGTTTGTGACCCATCAGAATTAGCACTAGAAAAAGTGCTTTAGAACTTGTGTCCTACAATTATCTCGGCGTTGTACTTGATGAGCAGCTGCCGTGCCTGACCGCATTGGTTATGTAGTTTAAAAGGTACTTCCGAAATTTTATCTTCTTCCGCGAAAACTCATTGTAATCTTGAATTAGTAGTAACTTAACCTTAACAAGACTCCACCACAGTGTTATATATTGATGGTGATTCAAGGCGTTAGCATCTTCTCACCAACTTGATGTACAAGTAAAGACGAGTATCGAAGAACTGGAATTTATTACTTTTTTTATTTTTATAATTCATACCCGGTCAAAACGAGACAAAAACTTATTTTGACATTCATGATTTTCTTTCCCTTTATGAATTTATGTAGTCATGCATACTCCTCGTAGTTCCATTATTTGGCACGGTCGAGTGAGGCCTGACCCAGACCCCTGCCTGAAGTACGCAAACATCACTCCTTAGGTAATATTTAAGACCAAGTGGGCCCATGTCGTCGTAATGAAATTTCTTCCCACGTTATTTTCGTTTTCGTTTGTTGCCGGCGCCTTTTAAAGTTCATCCGTTCCTTGGACTGATCTCTAGTTAACTTCGACCTGTTAGATTTTATAACTGCTTCCCTCCAGTAGTTTGTATTTTGTTTAACGCATAGGCGGGTTGAAAGTTTTAACGTCATATTCCAACAGATGTCAATTCCTCATTTTGACATGAGTGAAGAAAGCTGTAAACTGAACAAATCCGTGTTGGAGAACAGTCTTTTTCTCTCAGTAAAACTGTTAATCATTAAAATGACCCTCATTTTCAAAAAATAGTATGTATTTTATTGGTACGTCTTTTACTGGCACCATTTACACAGTTTGGGGATATAAATAAGAGTCAAGAAAGAAGTGTCATTCTTGATCTTCTCTACCTTCATGAACTTACGTAGTAACGCATACTCCTCGTGGTTACATTATTTGGCACGGTCGAGTGAGGCCTGACCCAGACTTCTGCCTCAAGTACGCAAGCATTACTCCATACATAATCTTCAAGACCAAGTGGACCCCTGTCGTCGTAATGAAATTTCTTCCCAGTTATTTTCGTTTTCGTTTGTTGCCGGCGTCTTTTTAAAGTTCATCCGTTTCTTTGACTGATCTCTCGTTAAATTCGGCCTGCTAGATTTTTATAACTGCTTCCCTCTAGAAGTTTGTATTTTGTCAACGCGTAGGCGGATTGAAAGTCTTTAACGTCATATTCCAACAGATGTCAATTCCTCATTTTGACATGAGTGAAGAAAGCTGTAAACTGAACAAATCCATTTCAATTAATTGATTGATTCGCAATGAGTGAAACTTGGCATAGGATATTTTGAAAGTTTGAACACTCAGCCTTAAAAAAATCAAGTATTAGATGGTCTACTTAAAAAAAAGGTATAATACCTACGATGCACATAGGCCATTCAAAAATTCGCAGGACTTGGTAGACTAATGTCCATTGTTTTGCAGTAGAGTAAATCATCAGTTTTCTGCTTTTAAGTCAGTTCTTTATGTTGAATAGATAAGGATAAACAATAAAGGACAATAGAGATCGTTATCTTTCAGCAGTTTCTACATAAGGTTTGGTGTTTTTTAGTTAGAGTTTCTTTTTTGTTCTGAGTGGCATGTACTGTATGCACTGTACTTCACATTGATGGCAATTTTATCACCATAGGATATTCACACATTGAGACAATGCCATAGATGTCTTTTTGTTTCATGACCTATGGTCTTTGACCTATGACGTCATCAGTCGGGCGAACACTCTATGACATACATTCCCACCACGTTTAATGTTTTTCTTACTGTACTGGACTCTAGATTCTCGGAGGAGATCGTGCCACAATACTTAAAGCATTTTTGCATATTGACCTTTAATCACGTGACCGTTAGTCTGTTGACGTCGTCAGTTAAAAAATGCTCGTATTATGTGCTTCCCATTGATGGTAATTTTATCGCTCTAGGTTATTCACACACTGAGACAATTTGAAAAATGTGTTTGCTTTTCATGACCTGTGACCTTTGACCTATGACGTCATCCATCGGGCGTACAGTTTTTGACATACACGGACACCTACCAAATAAATTTAAAGTTTATTCGAAGTACCGTCAAGTAGGAGACCGTGGCATACTTTTTAGAGCATTTTTGATGACTTGACCTTTAATCACGGGACCTTTTACCTGCTGACGTCATCAATATCTTAAAAAACGTTTGTATATCTACTTTCCATATAAGGTAGTTTATAACTGTAAGATATTCACACATTGAGATATTGCTAAAAATGTGTTTTTCGCTTACATGACCTGTGACCTTTTACCTATGACGTTACAGGTCGAATGGACACTACACCTCATACCGGGGCACCTACCCAGCAAGTTTGTGGATCCTGCGACTTACAGTTTAGAGGAGATCGACACAAGTTCGGTTGTACACACACGCGCCCACGCACACAC
Organism: Stichopus horrens; assembly: GCA_009801055.1. Classification (NCBI taxonomy): domain Eukaryota; kingdom Metazoa; phylum Echinodermata; class Holothuroidea; order Aspidochirotida; family Stichopodidae; genus Stichopus; species Stichopus horrens. The sequence goes on along the minus strand of VJOZ01000459.1, from coordinate 1,940 downwards.
ATTCACAAGTACACGTTTTCATTTATACCCTCCAACAGGAAACACCTGTACCCGTGGCGTACCCCTGGGGTATCGCTACCCATCCACTCCAAGCGTTTCCATGGCAATTGTTCTCCCATAGATGCACAGTAAATATATAGCTCCACTATCCAAGTGACTACAATATCTCATCTTAAGCTGCACGGAGATGAGATAACAACATAATCTTCCATGTGTACTCGTAGCGTAGCGGATTAGGGTACACTCTTAGTGATTACTAAAGTACGCGTCATAATCATGAGTACAAACTCACTGTGTTCTGATCTTTCACCGATCTTCTCTCTAATTTACAGCTTCAGGGAAAAGAAATGATAGTGCTTGAAGGTTAAGAAAGGAAAAAATAAACCTTCCATAGAGAGAGGGAAACGCAACAGAAAATAATGGTGCTATCTGCCTTTGAGTATCCAGTCCTCTTCCACCACCACCCAGCCCCCAAAAATGCCTCATTTTTCTTAGATAATTCATTTAAGTAGATACCAAACTCCTATACTTACAGTGCAGGGATATCTGTCCAGAAGCTGGTTTAATTTACCCACTAGGGGATGATTTTCAGTCGTTTCGATTAATGTGACTGGATGTACTTNNTTCGATTAATGTGACTGGATGTACTTACTGCCACACGACAACTCGACAACGCTCCGTGAACCCAATAAGTGTCATAAATCACGTGACTCTACGACGGAAAGCAATAATGTACTGTTTTGGTGAGGTTTTTTTAGAGCAACGTAACATATTTTGATGAACTATTATTTGTTTTTGTATAGTGCCTTTTAAGAATGTTACACGTGATAACATTTAGGCGCATACTTGTTTTGCGCAATGTAACATTACGTTATACATAAAAACATTGTAATGTCAGCTTATCTACAACACACAGAGCAGTGTATGGCAGTGTATGGTGCATCATCCTAGTGTTGTACATAGATGGCCATTCTACGCCACCGTACTCAAAAGGGTCATGAAAAGTTCAGTCTTCCGGTGTTTACTAGAGTTTACTCATCTTTTCTGTATTCCCTCAGACAATCAGATTAGACAAGGCAATACATTAAAATAGAAAACTCAGACACTGTTCGTAGAAACATTTCGCAATACTTAGTTGATTGGTAGATCACGGGTAGCCATCATTTGCATATGTCGTCATAAACAATCGTTGCCTCTATGATTGGTCAACGTTGTCACGTAGACCTCGTGACCATCTACCCCTGGAAGCAACGAGGCGGGACGTCACCAACAGAGCTCACACTGACAAACTTGTGGTCAAAGGGACAACATCGGTCTCCCTGTTCGTTATGTAGGTCTGTGTCACCGTTGCAAACTCTGTTTGTTCCTGCTTTTCTCTTTCATCCATTTTTCTCGAACCATACTCAAATTAATTTTAGTGTGCCAGTCAAATAATCAAATAAATCGAACTCTGATCGTACAATCAGATCGGATCTCACTCTCTGAATCTCCTGTTCCAACGTCTCTTTCGGTACCTTTCACTGGAACTTCTGCGTTGTCAACAGCGTAAAGCATCCGTCCCTGGGGCTGTCATACTAAGACTGTAAAACTCCTAAAAAATCGCAGTAACACGACATTAGATTAGACTAGGCTATCTTGAAAACTTGGTGCACAACACCCTTGGATACTTGCTTGCAAAAAACAATGCTTCTAGATGCTATAACCATATTGATCTGTAGTGATTTAGTTCGCTACAGGGCCCTTTTAAAGAAATTTTTTAGTGGGGGGATTGAAAAAGGGACCATCAAAACGGAGCCACTATTAATCACCAAAGTATTTCATGAAGATAATTTGTTTCTAAAAATGCTCTCCAGAATTACAAAAATTAGTTTACCATACTTAACAAGTAAATTTATCAAACCACTCTTATTTTTTCATTTTTTTTTCTCTCAAATTTCTCC
>VJOZ01000445.1:0-10245 GCA_009801055.1 Stichopus horrens | reverse complement strand
GGGGGGGGGGGACGTTGTGTGTGTGAATGTGTTGGTTTGCATATTGCCCTTATTGTGTGAGTAATCAACTTTGTTGACTATAACATGACAAGACGTGCAAGATGGATCGTTTTCTGGTAAATGCAGTGAAAATGTGAATGTTATTGAGGGCGGAAATGCTTATTTCTGGGTGGAGAGGTGGTGGCAGTGGCTACTGAACCGTGAGGGTGGCCGTTGGGATTTAGTCCAACGAAAAAATGAGGGAATAAAGGCATATTCACCTCCCTCCCTCAATATTCTATACAAAACCAACATGTAACATACACTTTTATGTCATGAGCACAGATATTCATCAATCGCTACATCAGTACATGGTTAAACGTCATTTCGATGGTAGCCTTTGTACGCCATCAGTATTACAGTGTACATTGTATAGCTACATTGACTGTACAACATTGCTGGTAGAATATACAAGTGACCGAATGATGAGGCCGAATTGAGCCACAAGACTACACCAATGTTCTTCCAAGCAAGGTACATCCCCCTGCAGTCGAAAACCTATAGCTCATCAATGCTTTCCAGACCTCAGCTTTGAAGAAGAAATAATCTCATACAGTTCTTCCAAACTGAATAAGAGAGATTTAAGCTGAGACTCTTTGTGAAAATTGAAGCAAGTGTTATACCTTTTCATGATGTTTAAATTACCATGAATATGATAGTCAACACAACATAGACATGTAAAACTACACTGAATGAGCAAAACTCCATCAAACGTGTTATAACTTTTGAACAATTTAAAAATAACCTGCCCCATGTACGTGCTCACATCTTCAATCAAAGCAACTTATGATAGGGACAATATAGGCCTAAGCTGTAAAGGATTAAAACGCTAACTTAGTGACAAAACCCCGAAATATTAGCCTAATGATAGAATACGAAAACAATGTGAGTTGATTTTCGTGTCGGTAATAGCCTATAGCGAATAGTGAGATAATGTAAAGTATAAGTTGTCCACTCACATACTTCCCATTCACTGCCACTGTAGCCTATATCTCCCCGCTCTCGTTCAGAGTCATTCGAGGTTGGGCTTCTCGAAATAACTTACTTTGATGGATTCTGATGGATTCCAAATAGAAAAAAGGATAAAAGTTGGATACAAATGATCTCAATTATATCTCTTTGTCAATTAGCCTATACTGATGTCAAAAAGTCGATATTCTACTTAAAAGCTCGAATGGATTTACCATTTACGAAACAATTACAAAAATCAGGAAAATTTCTTCACCCTTTATACATGTGTTGAAACCAGCATTTTTGAGAGAGAAAGTTTCACTGTACTTTTTTACGAGTTATCAGTCTCTTTCAGTAGCCAATCTCTTTAAAGTGTATTGTGGTTTTCTGTCATATTTCTTGTCCATCTCTATCATGGACTGTCACCTACTTCGGTATAGGTGTCTCATATACCCAACGTCAGAATTAATCAAAACTCGACTCCGGCTGTAAAAAGAGATGGCGCCTTACGTAGATAAAATACACATTGGAGGCACAAGGCTTTCTTCGTATTGTATAATCTCCTTGTCATTGGTACGAATAGCGTAGCCATGCACGATTATTCAACAGAGGGGTCTAAATGTGACAAGTCGAATGATCGTATACAAACCGAAATAGACCAATGTGATTCGGAGATGTGATGAACACATTTCATTCAAGAGGATTTTTCAGGGGGCAAAAACTACTTGATTAAGCACATAGCTTTCTTACTAAGGGGAGCGCCACCCTCGGTTGGCGCTTAACGCACAACAAAATGTCAAGCAAAAGTACTCGATTGCACACGAGGAATCGATACTTTGAAAGTCTTTTTTCAACAGAAAAAAATATATAATTCAAGTCGATTTTGTTGAGACCCAAAATACATGATTATTAAAGATAACCACCTTTATATTATATAAGAGGAAGACCAACATCGATTGGCGTAGGAGAATATTTCTGACAAGAATACATGCCGTATGATTTTTGTTTTTTACATTTCATTTCCTTCTTAACAACTTTAATTCAAGAAGATCTTAAAAGGAGCAAAGTGGTCATTCAGGCCCCGACGTACGCAGGACTTCGTCAAGGAGATTCGGACTGGGTTGTGTCCTCAGTGCTATCTAAAACGGAGCGTCAGCATCAGAAGACGAGGATAGTGCAAGAAAAGATTTGGCTTTACACCCCCTCCCAGGGACCTGAAACGGCACTTCAAGGGCGTTCTGAGCGTCTCACGTCTGCAATTTCTCAATTAATGATAGAAAATCAATCTATCAGAAAAATGATAATGCATATCAAATGGATTGACAGTTGACATATTTTGAGGTGGACTGGGGGCTGAACATAGACCGTGGGGATGCGGAGAAATTAGGACAAGGTTACGGTATCTGACTAGAAAGGAGGATAAAACTACCCGTTAGATCGCCTTCCCAGGCCCCAGAATTAAACTTCTGGAAATTGTGAGGTCAGTATTTTCTTCGATACAAATCTGTTTTCCTTCCATATTGTTGGATTTTTTTGGGGGGTCCACAAAAATCTTCAGAACTAGTGGCACAGAATATGAGGAAGTAATGGCGGATCATCTGAAACAAAGATACTGTGTGATACAAAAATAGAGTATGCCCATTACAGTCTTGGATACCAGTATTTCAATGAGAGGGGATGCGATTGAGAATTGTAGGAAGACTATCTTAGCGCGTATCGTACAGAATCAAAATACTGCTTTGAAGGCCGGTGAAGACACTTCCCGTGCATTGAGGTTACCTTTGAAACATTCTTATTTTCGCTTTATACAAAAGTATTCTCTAATCAATATTGTAACTCATTGGTAACAGGGTGTACCACATCAACGTTTGTTACGACGAATAGGGCTTATCTCCGCATGTAGCCGGTTTGCACCTGGGTGTCGGATGGAAGCAATCAAATTAACGATAATGAATCCATCTTGACCCTGGTCTTTCCATTAAACTATCTGGGTCCTGTGTCTCTTTGGTAGCATTCAACCGTTTTACCAGCAATTTTCACTTTGTACATGACTGTAGGTCTACATGTTTATGCGCACACCGCGTAGCGCTAGCTAGTGGAACGGTATGCTGGAAGCGTAGTGCTAGCTTGAAGCGCTGGCTGGAAGGGCATTATGCATATAGGACCAGCCCGTAGGCCATCTGCCTTCCTATGGAGAAGAATTGCATGGATAAATTAGCAACTATAGGATCCATGTTGACATGTGTAGGCCAATGGGAAACCTATGCCAAAATGTAAAAAAAAAGAGGACTATATCGGCATGTGTATTGGAACATGAGTATCGCATATATTCAAGCTATTTTAAGCCTTTGGATAATGTTTTATTACTTTTGCCTTTTAGTTAATTGATTTTTCATATTCTCCTTATTTTTTTGTTTCTGGTCAAAGGTTCCGGGAATGGGGGGGGGTGGGGAGGCACATACAACTTTCCCGAAGCACATACTACTTTGGTCTGTGCCACCGACGGCGTTTTGACCACCCCTGTGTGGTATGTATATGATGCCACACTATTTTTTGCACAGGGCCTGCAAGCACTTTTAATCCACTTTAGCATATGTGTGTGTGAATGTTTTCTGGCCCGCAGGCTACAGTTTCGCCCCAAGACTAGCTAAATGACACAGGTATAAGATAGACACATCACTCAACCCATCCATCAAACTCTGTTTCGAGTTCTACTTTCTGCAATGTTTTTTTTTTATGTTACAGTAACTGGGTCCCACCAAAATCTGCAACGAGGCCCACGAATGGGCCGCGACCAACGGTTGCCGATTCCTGGTCTAGCATCACAGTCATGGTATCTCCACTAACTATAGCTCTATAAAATCGAATACATACGGTAGCCCATAGGTGTACAAATTGGGTTTAACTTCATATAAGTCCGTAAACATGTTTCAAACAAACCTTCTTTGGCAGTCCATTGCTTGTAGAAAGATGTTATAAATTTCGCTTTCCAGATGTAATCGAGAAGTTGCCTCGATTACTGAAAATGTCATCGAAATGTCATGGAAGAAAATCTTCATTCTGGAAGAACGGAGCCATTTATTTACAAATCATAATGACTCTGATTATGTAATTGCTAAGGCTCCCTCTATTATTATGACCAGGCTCTGACATTCTTGAAACTAATCAACAAGTAACAGCAGTTCGGTACGAAGCAATGTTCATATCCTGTCAAAGATTCCGTACATGTAACACTTTGTGTACAGTACGTGCGACGGTACGGGTACGTACGACGACGGAGGCTCTTAACAGCAGCGCGAGATCGTTGACTACGCCTATGCCGTGTGGAATTATAATGTGATTTTACCTACAAATCGCCAAACGTTGCAGATTTATCCGGAAGGTGAGGATTTACATTTTTACAGTGGAAGATGATCCGCCTCTCAGGCCGACCGTTGCTGTGGCGTTACAGTTTATTAACGGGTTAGGCATGAATAGGGCCTAGGCTAAGTTCCATTTTCGAGGCAATACCATCACAGATTGGGTCTTGTGTTAGGCTATGCCATTTGCTAATTCAAACTTCGCAAGTTATGCCGAGCCTAATCCTAGCCAGAAGTTACGCCTTGGTTAGGTTTACGTTAAGTTCATATGGAATAACACTACAGTTAGTATTGTTAATTACCTTTTAGGCTATGCCTGTACAGTTTCAGGCATACAGCACAGGTACATGGGTGCCACAGCAGCCCACTTAGGCCAAGCCTACAGTAGCCAGTAGTACTACTGTAGTACTTTTATTATCAGCAGGCTAATACAAAATAGCCAAGCGTTTAGTGCTTGCCATGGCCTGCAGGGTAGCCATTATCTTTTATCAAGCAACTAGGGTACTATTATTTAGAATCCGTGACCATGAGTGACGTCACCAAGGGGGAGTAACAGCAGAATACAACGCCCCGATGAAACAGCACCCTAAAAAATCTCGGAGGCGAACTGCACTGTGGTTCTCCCTTGCGCTTCCAGTAGAAATCTTGTGCATAATCATTAGCTTTCTAGGCTATGTTGGATGCATCTGCGTTAGTTATATCATTCGATTTTTTTTTTTTAAGTACCGGCCCATTTTGAGAACGACTCAACATGTGATTGGGATACATTCTTAGTCCACTGATTCTATCATCTGAGTGGAGGCGCAGTCGCAGTCCCAGTGGTGGCTAACAACATTCTAAGTCCACTGATTCTATCATCTGAGTGGAGGCACAGTCGCAGTCCCAGTGGTAGCTAACAAAGGGGGGGCCATTCTATCATCTGAGTGGAGGCGCAGTCGCAGTCCCAGTGGTAGCTAACAAAGGGGGACGATTCTATCATCTGAGTGGAGGTGCAGTCACAGTCCCAGTGGTAGCTAACAAGGAGTGGCCATTTTGAAAACGACTTAACATGTGATTGGGATACACTATTGCTTAAAAATATTTTTAAGTTCACTGGGCCTCTTAGGCTCTAATGTGGTGTGGAGGCGCAGTCGCAGTAGTCATTCGTTAACAAAACATACATGTATGATTCACTGTGACTACGACTGCGCCTCCGGAGTCTTAGTCATATGTCTTGGAGAGACATTGTATTCTGCAGTTGTACCTTTTTTTGGAGATGGTTTTTTTTTTTCTTCCCACAAAGTTTTAGTTAGACATCCTGTGAAAAACTGTGGAGAGAAATGACAGAAGTTAAAGCTGTGAAAGGAAAGAATTTAGATGAGGATTCGAACCCATGTGGGTAGTAGAGTAACAGTCGCATGACAACCCTATCCCTAACCCACTAAGCGTCGAGAGGGAATTCAGCAGATGGGTGTCCGAAGATATGTTTATGCAATTCATCCCCTAGTGCTTTAATTTATAAACACACATTTTATATACCCTAAACTTATAGTATGTGTACGCTATTATAAGGTAGCCATTTACTTGCGGGCCTGTCGAAAGGGCCTCTAGCCTAGCATTCACTAATCACAACATTTGAAAGTTTAGGTTATGGCAGATTGAAATAGTGAAGCAAGCCACCATTTTTGTCGTTTCTGCGCTGAGTCAACGGCAGACACACTCGACGGTGAAGCAAGCCACCATTTTTGTCATTTCTGCACTAAGTCAACGGCAGGCGCACTCGACTGGCACCTTGGGGAAAGTTAATTTTGTTTGAATTGTTGTAAAGAAGGTGGGATAATTTCACCTTCGGTGACACACTTTTTCATCGCAATTAATATATACTCATTTGAGTCAATACTGATTCATAAGAAAACGTTCCGATTTTTGTAGGTGGAACTGTGACAAACGTGGAATGATAAATTTCTTTTAATTGTGAGTTTGACGGTCACCATAGTGCTGCCTGTACTCATTCAAGCATATAGTGGTATATATGTGTGACGTGGGTGCGTGTGGTCAGATTCTAAGTTCGAGGGCAAGTCGCCCTGCTACTCCATTCTGTGTAGCTATTAGTGTTGTACAGTTTACAACTGTAATTACTACTACTGTATTATGTTTACATGAGCTTTTTTGCAATATTGTTTAGGTTACTTACAAATTATATCACAAAAATCTCTGATATCGTTTGCCAATATTGTGATATTGCAACAACACCAGAAGCTACAGTACAACCCTGGGCCAGCCTAAGACCAAACAGTGAGGGCATCATACCAGTTTGCAATCATCTGTAAACAATTGTTCAAGATACTGACAACCACACACATTCTCGCATCTGGATGTGTCAAGGAGTTTTATGAGTGGCCCTGCAGTCTGTAATTGTGCGATTACATCTGGTATGTGTAGGCCTATGTCTAGTCCCTCAGTCATTGCCATACAGTAGTAGTATGGAAGTTTAACTTAGCCAAAGGCCTAACCTAGTATAGACACTATGGTCTAGTTTAGGCCTATACTGTGCTGCCTGTTTAGTTTGTGCACCTACAGTAGTAGACTTTTAGAGTAGTAAATTACTTATCCTAGTATAATTCTGTCCTTGCTTCAACAGATATTGGCGAAGCCAGTTTCCCCTATGAAAGTCCCTTTCTCATGGGACTGCACAATAGCTTTGTGGATTCGTGGTCAGATGTTGTCGGCTAGGGGTGGCATTGGGTGGCTGTGAAAGTACATTACTTGAGCCCTAGGTCAAGCCAGAGTCCGCTAACCATAACAAGTTGGTAGAAATACTGTACAACAGGCATGCAGTAGTTCATGGGACGTAGTGAACTCCCCCTCTCTAGGACAACGTACAAATTGTTCACGTGTGTCTCTAAACTGTATGTAAGCTGACTGTTTAAATAATTATATATTCAATATATTTTGAAAAGATAAACCTTATCCTTAGATCTCATGATGCAAGTCGTAAACAAGGAAACACAGTGCCCAACTAAAGTTGTAAAGTTCATTTGCTTGTGAACTTTGTCCCAGCTACAGAAAGTAAGGTGGCAAGCTAAGTTGTAATATTGGTACCGTAATGAGCATAGTTAAACTGGAAATAAACTTTCTCTCTGGTGAAGTTTTAGCATTTTCATCTGGTAGTTCAAGGGACATCTAACCTGTACAGTGAGGTTGTCCTAGTTGCAACATTTAGTTGTCCTGCCAAAAACCATACCATGACAGAATTTCCAGTTTGGTGTTCTAGTCACACATTTGCATGTGTTGCTAGCAATTCATCAACACATTTTATCTCATAATATTTCAGATACTGCAAGGAAAGTCTTAATTTGATTCTAGCACTAACAAAACTTAGTAGACTAAAAAAGGACAACCTTGTACCAAAATCTGGCTGTCCTATGGAGAATTTTGGCATCTTGATGGACAGGACTACCACTAAGCTTCAATGTTTATCAACACTGCTCTGACAGTCTGACAGTTGTACATCTATGCAAGCTATACATATAATGATGCAGTAGTCAGAATTACATGTTCTGAGCATGACACATGTTGCATGCACAAAATAAAACACACCAAAGCACTGCAAAGGACAACATCTGTACACAATGTTGATGAAAGTCTTCTCCTTGTGGAATGCAAAAACTTTCTAATGTAAATGAGCACACAATGAACAGAGGTGTCTTCTTGCCTTGGCATGCAAAAGACGAAAAATATGTTACTACAGTTTGATTGGCATTGTACTTCTAAAAATGAATCACTTGCTCCATTACTTATGGTCATATCAAACTGCTCTTATTTATTGCTTATAGTACATGTACATGTTTAGAACTGATGTCATACATTTGTTTCTTTTACAGGATCCACCAGATTTCACCATGTCGCAGTATGACAGTTTAGGTACATATCTTAATTTAATTAGCAGTTTTGAAGGAATATCTCTCTAGAATTTTAAAGCCTGTCTCTTCCAACAATGGCTGTCCAGTCTGGAGGGAATTACTTAGATGTAGATGAAGTCCCTGAGATCATACCACTGAATGAGTACAACTTTAAAAAGGTAAGTTCAATAGTCTCATTCTGGGCATTGTATGTAGTACATTTAAGCACAATTAATTATTACAACATTGTTTGACAATGTGAAAGTATCAACATACAGTAATTTTAATAGTCAGCATCTTAGTGATGCCAAACATTGTATTTGTGGTTTGTCTTGGGTGGTATTGATCATTGCACCTGTTAACTAAATCAAAACTAGCAACTGATGTGGATGTCTATGTACAAGTTCACTGTACTCATTATTGCCCTACTTAGTAACAATAACCCTCAAATTAGGTATTTCCCCCTCAGTGAATGCTAGTTCCCCATTGTTATCCTACTGTAGTACATGAGACATGGCCTTACATGGCTGTACATCGAAAGTGAATGTTTTGTGTTGATTAATCTGATGAATGACAATTTAATAGTGTTAGCCACTATCAGCTGATCATGTACTGAACAGCAGTTTTTTATTATAGCCGGTCTCCATGCTTTATCGCCCCTTCAGATTGATATGCTGTGTTTTGTACTACACTTAGTTCACTGATAAAGTACTAGACATTCAAAGGTCAGTAAAATTGTTCTATGAATTATGACGTCAAATGAATTTAAATATGATGGGACTTTACAAAGAACCTGGTCACTTACATTAAGTGCATACTGTTGGAAAGAATGGTCTGCCTCACATACTGTATACAGTGCCACTAAACTGGACACAATGTCAAGTTAAGCTGTAAATTATGAATGTGGGCAATCATTGTTTGAAATGTTATGACTATGTTACAGAGTTTCACACTTTAACTTCTTTGTTAAAAGGAGTTTGATCATCAGTTGGTCCTTCCAGTAATCTCACTGATACCAGATAAGCAAATTATAAAGCACACTTGAGTATTGTGTTACTGTAAGTTCAAGTGTTTTACTCACAATTTGTAAGTTATACCAAACAATGAATTTTGGCTGTAGTTTAAGTGCCTTGTTGTCGTCAATGAAAGCAGGATAATGTGCAGTCGCCATAGTGTGCATACAGTGTGCAATATTTGTTAATTAAGTATGTATACCTCTGAGCAAATACTGTTTGAGAGAGAGACTCAAGTAATATATAAACCACACAATGATATCTTTACCATGGTCCTAAATCATTTTTGTACAGTCACTGGCATTGAGTACTTACATTAACCAGACATTTGACATTTGCAGTTGTTGTGAAGATGCTTTTTTTTTATTGTTTCAATTTTCAACTGCATAATACTGTATCGTGTGTACCACTAGACATTGTCATACATGTCTGTTTATGTCATGAAAGTATAAATGCATTTGACACCCTACTTCATTTTGGTGATGTCTTGATTTATAATTCTCAAGGTGGCACTGTAACACTGTAACTACTGTAGATCGTGATCCTGTTTTTGAATTTTTATCCAAATGTTGGTTTTACAATTAACTTGTAGGTACAGTACAACAATTATGAGCATCAATATTTTTAAATGGTTTCAAGTCATCATTGTGTTAATTGTGTTGTTGTGCACAGAGTACTTTCAAGCAATAGAGTTACAGATATAGCCCTGATCAACCTAAAATTCATTGTATACATGACACAACTGTCATGATTATTGTTTATAAACACTAGTCTAGTGCAATAAGCAATCGTTGTTTCTACAGTATGCAGTAGCTGGTGCCGAGGTAATTGCATATATTGTTAATTGAAATGCTTACTTTGATTTCTTAGTCCCAGCTTTATTGTTCAATCATTAAATCTTGGCAATTTGATGTTTTCATGTATAGTACATACACCAAACTTCGCGCACTGCCAAACTTCGCGCACCCCTGGAAAATAAGCCCTAAAATTCGATAACCAAAG
>VJOZ01000420.1:0-15265 GCA_009801055.1 Stichopus horrens | reverse complement strand
ACACTCAATACAGATTTTGGTTAACTGGTAAAGTCAGTACTCATTAAAACATGTTAAGTGCGGCAAATACGGGGCCCTCCATGCTATGTGCTACCATTGTCACATGAGTCTTCCATGGTCATAAGTGATTAATAATCTAAGATTTTAAGATTTTCATAATGTCATTGCAGTATGCAGTTGATTTCCTGAAGGTGGTTGTTACTGATTTCATTCTAGTAATATTTACTTGGTCAAAGTGACATGGTTGGATCTGGTTTCCTCATGGCAAGGGTACTTAGCCTTATCAAGAATATTTCAACTGTGATTTCCACAACATTGATGTACACCCACTACTTGTGACTGACTCTAGATATTGTCACTACAGTGTTTACTTTGGTTTTACTGAGTTCAGAGGTGTGGTGGTAGCCCAGCATTTAAGGTGGCCACTCTCTCAACTGTACATTCTATTATAACAGTAGTTAATTTGGTCTCACCAAGAGGGTGATGGAACCCAAGCTAAGGTCTTCATTTACTTGACTCCAGATGCTATGATAGCAGTGTGTACCCTAGTCTCTCTAAGACTGGGAGTAAGCCCAGCTGAGGTGTTCATTTACTTGACTGTAGGTGCTGTGATAAGCACTAAGGGGGTGTGGTGGAAGGCAGGCTAAGGTGGTAACTCTCACAACTCTAGATTCTCTAACAGCAAATTCGGCATCATGATGAGTGTTGCGGAAGTGTCTAGCTAAAGATGTTCATATTTGACTCTTAATGGTATGATGGCAGTGATCAATCTGGTCTCACCAAAAATGTTGTGGAAACCCAAGCTAAGGTGTTCCTTGACTCTTAATGCTATCATGGCAATGTTTAATCTGGTGTCTATGGTGTTTTGTGTTTATTCTTACTGTAATGCAATAAGATATAATGTGCCTTACCACTATTTCTGTTTTGATGTTGGTGGAGTCGCTGACTGCACAGGCTTGAGCAGAAGTGCCATCTTTTACAGTCAGGAACAATGCAGGTTAAGCAGTAATGGCCCACAAACGTAGCAACTCTGCAGCTTTGTAGGCCCCTTTGAGTGGCTTCCTCGAGCTAATGCAGTCATGTACTCTTCATATTTGGACTTCAGTAGCCACCTAATGCAGTTGGTGACTGCAGCTTTTTAACAGTCCTTAGTGATATCAAAGTGCAGTCAGTGACTCAGGAGGTTTATGAAGGAATGACCAACTAGTACAGTCAGCTACGCTGCAGCTTTGAGTGGCTGTACAGTCACTGACTCTATTTACTGAAGCTGCAGTGGTTGTGTTATACAACCACCATATGAAATCCTTCATACCGTTCAAAGTCAAAGTGTTACGTGTCTTTGTTTCAAACTTATTTAGCTTTATACATACAAGTTGTCCAATTATTTCATGTGGAGAGTATCAAGTAACAAGAAGCTGTATTTTTTTTTTCATGGTACTGGTCACCATAATCATGTAACATTAATTAGACACATCGTATCCATAAGAGTTAAATACAACAACACCAGTGGTGTAACAGCATTTAGATGGTTTTAATGTAACTGTGTGACGGTGTAAAGTGTAAATATTTTTACTTTCGTTCTCTTTTCAGCTTAGAAAGTCTGTAAGCTGACAGAAAAAAAAAAATTAAAAAATCGCCTTAAGAAGACATGCACACCAATCAATCCTTCATCAGTTTAGTGTTATGTCATGGAATGTAATAAAAATACCAGGCAAGATTTAAAAGCTACTGCAGAGTCTGACAGTAACATGCTCAAATATGATTGGATCTGGTAACTTATACTGTGAACAATACAAGTAAAGGTGCCAAACACGAACGTTTGTGTGATTTTATTTAACTTTATGTGAAATTTACCAGCATTTTGCAGAATGGTTATTTTGTTAAACTTTCCTTTTAGGAAGGCAACTGGTTGAGCCATAGCTCTACCTTCTATGAGGCTTTCAAGTGAAGTGATGAATACTAGGAGAGTGAAATACAAAAGAAATACGACCTTTACACTGCATGAAAATATAGAACGGTAGAATTTTAAGTTTTTGAGTAAATTGAATGTATATGAAAGGGAAAAGAACATTAAAAGGAGCTCACAGACACTATTGGTCCTTGCACAAAGATGATTGCAACTGTAACCCCAACAGCGATGGCATGTTATGACGGATATGTATCATGTCTCGGCATGCACAACTACATACTACAGAGTACAACATTTGTCCAAGTTTTCCTAGTTTCCATATGGTTTTCACAATTTGACTACAAATGAGCTTTGACCTCCACTTAAATAGCAGGGTTCTTGTACAGTGCCCAAGGTGGTACTGCAAGCAAAATATGAAACCTGTCCCAGCTTCCCTTCTTGAGACACCGTGTTTCTCTCAATTTGATCCCTGTAGACCCGAAAGGGCCTTTAACCACCACTAAAAAAGTAGTGTTCTTGTACAATATGGTATACATGTCTGTACGTAATGTCAGACCTGTCCAAGCTTCTCTTCTTGAGATATTGTGTTTACAAGGTTTCACAATTTACCCCCTGCTAACCCGTAATGATCTTTGAGGTACACCACAAACAGGATTCTTGTACTCAGTGTGGTACACCATAATACAAAATATCAGGTCTGACCGACAGTGGCGTAACCAGCAGGGGACAGGGGTGATGGACCCCCCCATCAAATGTCTTGCACCCAGAAGCCTCCTTATCCTACTTAAGTCCTTGGCATCGACCATATGGCCTAGAAGTTTTACCTCCAAAGTAGTACTTCCATTCACCAGATTAAAAACTGCAGTCAGTATAAAGATGTCAGCTGGAACTCACAAAACCAGAGAGACAGGAAGTGCCATTTCCTGCAATCTGAGAGGCATTTTCATCCAAAAGTTTTCTCTGTACGCTATGTGCAAACCAATGGTGGCGCTCTGCTTAAATAGTGTCATTACTGCCTCTCCCCACCCCAACCCTTTGTCCCCCAATGAAAAAGTCTGGCTACGTCACTGCGGACCAAGCACCCCTTGGAGAGTTATTGTACTAAACAAGGCTGTTACAGTTTGAGCCCTGTTGACTCCATAAACACTCTTCGACTTCACTAAAAATTATACTATTCTTGTACTCGGTGTGATACACCTAACATACGGAATAAAAAATTTGTCAAAGGTTTATTTACTAACAGATTGAATTAGAAGAGCCATTTAATGAATTCTAATGTCCACCTGGGTGTGCAGTCTGATGTCATTTTTTGGTATTGCTAGAACTATTGCAACTATGGTGATGCAAGCGCAAGTACATGGTTGAATTAGTTTAACTGACATTGAATTTGGGATCCACTCCTCCCGCATGCATTGAATTGGGTAGCATCATTTTGCGTAATAGATACTATTTTTCATTAAATACAGAACACAACAATCAAAGTTCTTATTCTCTGAGGTTGACTTTAAATCATCTGTTGTGGCATTCACCTTGATGTAACGTATCATTAAATTCATTTTGTTCATTCATTGCAACTTAATTTGAAGACACATCCACCCACCTTTATATGAAGATACTCTCAATTAGGAGCAGCAAGGACTTTAATTCTGATAATATTACTGTGTATAAGGGACCAAAATAATTGTTACACCATGCTAGGCAGTGCATTATTTATCCCATCTGTTTACAGATAGGTAACCCTACAGTCTGCCTTTGAGCTCCCCACTGTAGCTTTGGATACCAGTCTACCAACATTCTACAAACCTGTCAGCTGCAGTACACATCTTTATATATTTATACAGCTGTGATATAACAGGCAACAGTGACAGCAGTACGTAATTTATAAAAGAACACATTATTTGGTTGGATTGAGGTAATTTATTGCTCCTCCATATTCTAATGCTGTCAATACAGAGTGTGAAAGACAGTGAAGCATGTCATATCAATGTGTTTCATTTATGTACATGATAAATTCTTGAAATAAATATACATTTTGACATGACCAGAGAAGAAAAAGTTTCAATGTGAAGTTGGTAAGAAAAATGTATCTATTTTTTATATTAATCACTAAGCGTATCCTCCACGTTACCCGTACTGATGTGTTCTTAAATAAGCATATTCTGTCATTACCAACAGACTGTTAATAACCTTAAATCAGCATATCTTCTGTCATTGATAGCCTGTTGATAGCCTGAAATCAGCATACCCACTGCCATTAATAGCCTGCTGATACCCTGAAATCAGCATATCCACAGTCAAAATTAATAGCCTGTTGATAGCCTTAAATCAAGCATATCCTCTCTATAACTATTCATAGCTATGTTGACAACCTCAACTCATTCTTCCTAGAGTGTTGCTTACAGATTAAAAACATGTGACCAAGCTATCACTGGAGCTGCATTACTGCATGTGTAGTGTCTTATGTCGTAACAAAGTAAAGGATTTCAAACAATGTTGAGTTTTCATGTGAAAAGTTACCTTAAGTCAGAGATTTCAACAAGAAAGTGAAAGGACTTTGTGATATGTACTACTTGAAGAAAAATTTACAATTGTTCTTCTTTTTATGCCGGACAAATAAAAAATGTAGGACAATTTAGGATTTTTCAAGAAATATTAGGAGGAAGGTCCAAAAAATAGGAAAAAAGTAGGATAAGTAAGACCCACTTAAAAGTCTGCATAAAAAAATCACACAAAATTACTTGACCAATTGAACAGTACATAAAAGAGGAACATTGCCAATGTGGCACATCATATCCTGTAGTGCTTAAAATTGTGGACTCATAGTGTATACATTCAGCATTCTTAACATTAAATGATATGGCTGGCACTTTCCTGACATTCTCAGATCCTTCAAAAGAAGATATAAACTCTATTCATTTACTCGTTTACCACTGTTGTTCAGCAAGGAATTATGTATGGCCATAAAACAATAGTTTGTGGTCATGTGATTCACATTCATGACATCATAGTCAGCTAAAAGCAGTTTTTGTGTAACTGATTCTGCGCACGCTGACGATCGTGTAAATGGTACAGACCAAGTACCAAAATAGAGTTATCCTTCAGTATAGAAAATCTTGAATTGATCATAATTTACTTTGTACAAAGACTCTTTTAGTTGATGAACTGCATTATAGCATGAACTTACAGCTCAGTCCATCATCTAGATAGAACACCATGGCCTTCAAAAACTGATAATAAATGTGCAGGAAATATGCCACCTGTACCTCTAACCTCTGGCAGATGGTTGCATCACGACAGAGAAGAGGAGTGAGTAAAACAGACTATGGAGCTCATTGTGTGTTTTTCACTAAGAGTACAATTCTAACAAACAGGTCACATTTTAATGAACTTGGTGCATTGCACATGGCCCTCTGGGTATGTTAGGAAACAGCATCACAGTAGCTTTTGTATGTGAGGTACATTGCATTGAGCTAAAAAGGTGAAAAAAAAACAATTATCATCAGTTATGCAATTTTAATTGCCCTTGAGCAAAGTACCTTCTAAACATACGCATTCAGATAAAACACTGTGATACACGTATAAAAATGTATAAACTTTAACCAACGAATTACAAAAATAGAGGCCCTGTTGAAAGAGAAACACCATAATGTAGAACATTTAAAATAATGATGACATGCTATGTCACGTCACTATTCATTCCAAATATACTCAAAATAAAAAATTAGTTTACTACATATGAAAGTCAATATAATACAGAGACAGACTTGTTACCATACTATCATAACTACACTATGGGGACAAATGCCTACTACCACACCATCACAATTGAGTATACATAACATGGAGACTGACTGTTGCTACCACACTGTCACAACAAAGTATAATATGGAGACAGACTTGCTACTGCACTATCACAACTAAAAATAACATGAAGACAACAGACTGCTGTTATCACACATTCATCATCACCATCATCATCTATTTCAGTTAGCATTTTCCCTCTAACATGGTGATTACTGACTAACACACCATGATAACACTCCTAACTTCCACTTATTCCCATCTTGAGAATTCTCTGCATTTGACCAATCTTATTGCTTTCTTTCTTCACCATATCTTTACATCTAAACTTTCCTTGTTCACATGTGCTATTCACTATCAGATTCCTGGCTGTTTTCACAGGTACAACCACCTTCCTTCCTCCCTCTACATGACCCATCCATCTCCATCCACTTCTCTTCAACACTTCTATGACAGTTTCTTCCATATCCAACACATCCCTGAGGTCACTCTCTTGATATCAGATAGATTTACTCCACCCATCCTCATAATCATGGCTCCCTCTGTTCTCCTTAAGATACTTCCTCTACTAACTTCACCTTCCATGTTCCTGAACCAATATGTGATTACTGTTCTGATGCAAGCTATTTTGATCTTGCCTTTCATTTTCATTGTGAACCTTCTGCCAGCTAGGATCAAGGACTATGTATTGAACTTCATCTTGCCCAAATTGCATCTGCTTATGCCACTGCAGTCTCACAAACTCACATCCAAGTTCCAACACCACTGTTGATTATGCCTCCAAGATAACAAACCAAACTTTTGAACATCTTCCAGATACATCCCTGCCTGTCCCTCCACTAGCCAAAAACAGGTTTCGGCACTCCTCAATCAAATGCCTTCTCTTGGTCAGCAAAACACATGAATGGCTTTTCCTCCTCATCTTCATAGTATTCTTGCAAAATCCTACATACAACAAAAATTGCATCCAATTTACCCTTTCTTGGAATAAAGCCAAATTGCATTTCAAAAATTTTGCTGATACTCTGCAATGCTACTTCCAAACCTCTCTCTCCACTACTTTTGGACCATGCACCGTCAATTTGACTTGCTTCTCTGGTCATGACTAAGAACACAGACTGCATTAATCAGACCTTCATGATTACTACCCAACAAGCTGCTGCTGGTGCTTACAGTATCCTCAATCCATGTTCCAGTACAGTATCGTGGCTTTACACTAGCCATGGGAAATCAATCCATGTTTCAGTACAGTATTGTGGCTTTATACCAGCCATGGGAAATCAGTCCATGTTCCAGTACAGTATTCATGGCTTTATACTAGCCATGGGAAATCAATCTATGTTCCGGCATATTTTGTTGATAACACTGTTGAATTCTTCTGCTTTGTCAGCATACACATGGTGTCCAGCTCCTTTGACAAACTGCAAAGAGAAACAGAAGAACAATCATATTACACATATACAAAATATATAGGAACAAGATACAATGTACATCCATAGAGAAGTGCTCCATGTAATACAGACCATAATAAAGACAATTTTTTTTTAGTCTGACTCACAAATAGAACACATATGGATCACAAATTGTTTCATAGAGGCAACATATCTATCCTCTTCAGGTGGTCGAGTACAACTGAAAACAAAGTAACAGAGGATTTGTTCATGTGGTAATAGTGGCTTGAACTTTGGACAGATTTGTCGGGAATGTAGAAGAAATTTATTCAAGTGTCCGCAATTCACCACTTATTCTGAATGTTTATGGAGAGTAGATTCTGACTGTTTGTACATCAAGAAAAACTTATTGTCAAGGCCAGGCATATAAGTTGCCTCGTTGAGACATGTTACAGGGTCTGCCATATGTAAAGCTACGGAACGGACAACGTTCGACTATTTGACAAAGAATTTGCCAACAATGAGGAAGACAAAAGGCAAAACAGATATAGGTCATTTCTTTCTCTATCCATTATTACAAGCAAAGTCGCTTTAAAAGGAAACCTTTGGCTTCAAATTCAGATGTCCATTGCCACAGATCAAAGAACTTCAAACTCTCATAAATAAAATCTGGGATCTTGTTCAAAATATTAATTTCAAAACTGTCAAAGTTTTGCAGATTCAGTGAACACTACAAGCTGATGCTTAAAATGTTGGAAATGACAAGAAATATTAAACCAATATTAAACTTCTACAAGCTTAATGTGGAAGCTTATAATTATTAACTTGATAAAAATATAATTACAAACTGTATAAAAAATTTAAGAAAATAAATTACAAAAAAAATAAAAAATTAACTACAAAAAGGACAGTGATGACAATACACAGTAGAATTTGAAAAGAAAAGTTCCCCATAATCTCACACCAAACAACCACAAAGAAACAAACACTCAGAGCTGATCCCACAATGCCGACAAAAACCAAAGGACATCCACAAACCCGCCGGACACAAAAGGAGAACTTGAACAAGAAAGACGAACTTGACGTCTGCTCTGTGTGATGTACAATCACTATGCCTGACGATCACTAACGTGTCAAACCATCACGTAGCAACTTATTTCTACTGTGCAAAATACTTGCAAATATACAGGCTCTGCAATTAACAGCAAGCACTCTAGTGGTACTTGGAGAGAAACTACATTACCTACATTTTACTTGAAAAAGAATCATTTCATGTGACTGTTTACAATGTTACAAAGAGGGCCACATTGAATAGTCAACATTACTATGAAAAAAACATTTATGGGATACAGCTATTAAAATTCAACAGAACTGATGGAAGGTAATGATTGACAGAATCCTGTGAGCGACTACCAGCACCTTCTTACCACCACATACAAAACAATGACACAATATACAGTTTAACTTACATGTGTCCTGACGTATGAATCTTTACGTATTTTGTATATTTTCTCTCCCATGGTTAGGTCCATCCATGTTTTGGTGCCATAGACCATATCCACTGGTACAGTTGCATCTAGAAGGTGCACCCTATTCAGCATCGGTCGCTGGGCCCAGGCACCGAAGGATGACATGGACTTGAAAGCAGTTTCTCCACTATGTAAGGAAAAAAGCAAGATATTTAAAAGAAATGAAAAAAAAAAAAAATTGGAAAAAACTGCTTCGCACTAAGTGAGTCATGACCTTTGAACTTCTACATTGGTAGCCCTCAAGGTATACTGTAGTGTCTAACCCTCCCCTTCTCTGGGTGACCAACCACAGATATAGTTCTTTCAATTACATCGTCAACAAATTATGGCAACAAATCACACCTGCATCAGATGTAAGTCTTGTTGTTACAAAAATATGTAGATTTATATGGTCTAGAGATGTTGCACATTTCGAGTGTGTCAAAAGTTTGGGCTTCTGGGTAGATGATGGTTTTCGAGAAGTTTAGGAGGTTTATCAATGAATTCAAGCTTTTCATATTAGTATTTTTATGCTAGAAGGGTCTCAATGATGCTTTTCTGTTGCAGTCTACTACTACGTTTCCATCCTGACTTTGAACATATTTACTACTTTGGAGAAGGTGTTTATACATTAGGTAGTTACTGTACTTTACTGTAGTTATCTTGACATGATAGCTTAATCTACTGACTTGTGAGTTTGGGTTTATCTTCCTTTGCAGTGCCAATTGTTTCATGTAAGAGCGGTTATCAGTTCAAGATGTTGATTGTTTCTTGTTTTTTAATTACCAAGGCACCACTTTTGTTCTTCAAATTCGAACACCAGTCAATGTTTGTCATCGAAAAGAAAAGTCCAAGTGTGTACAGGCATCTTTTCTTCCTTGTTTCTTACAAACTCCTCACGAGGCTAATAATTTAAATAACTTCAACCAGATTCAGTGCATGGGTTAAGGAACAACCTTTGCATATGGACAGACTGACAGATGGACAGACACACATACAAACAGATGTTTAGATTGATGCTATAAATAGAGTACTGTGCATCACAACGATACTGTATTGATGATAAGTTTACCTTGCAGGGTGCTGTGCATTACAATGATATATGTAATTCATGATTCTATCATCATCAAAGAGGTCCTTGAATTTGTACTGAATATCGCGTCGTATTCTTCTGACAGCAAATGGACCTACAAGAAGAAACAAATGGTATCATTACAAGTCTTGTTCACGTTACTGATAAAACATAATTACAACATACCAGAACTGTGCACATCAAACCATTTTTATTTCAGATTTTTCTCACATACAAATGACTATTAAAAGATTAAATGCTGATTTGTTTGGAGTCAGTACCTCTGGGAATGTTTACCTCTCTCTCTCTCTCCCAACTTTAGGTAAATTGCAGGGAAAATATTTTACTCCTGCATTAATTTCTGCACACAAAGCAATTTCAAGGGTCTATCTATCACTGACACATACATGGTCTTTCCTTTACGATATGCGTAAACCTCTTCAAAATCAATTTGAAAACCAGAAAATGACAACAACAAAAAAATGAAAAAAACCAAAAAAATTTCATTTGCCATTAATCTATATCAACTATTCATGTACAATCCCAATGTACAATGTTACTTGCGAACAAATTTGTGAACTGAACGATGTTGTAGGGATGGCTTTACAAGTTCAGGTGGATTTTTAATACCCCCCACCCCATTTTGGGGCCAAAAAGAGAGAGTTATTGGGTAATTTCCTCCAAGTTAGTAATGACTACTTACCAAATGGACCTAATGCACGGATGCCTGAAAGTGGATTGAATGCTACTGCCACCATGGCAACACCTCTTATCCAGAAGGGTAGCTGTCTTTGAATCTTTTCTCTTTCTTCTGGTTCATTTGGGAATCCCCAAGGATCAGCGAGTACTAGGTGCTTTACTCTTTCAGGATGTCTCAGGCCATAAGCATAAGCCAAGTATCCTCCAAAGCTATGACCGAGAAGGATCATTTTATTTATCTTCATTGATTTCCTCCATCCTTCGATGGATGCGACAAAAGCGTCTTCTGCTTCCTCTGCATCGAATGGGAGCGTCCGACGAGAGCTCCTTCCAAAGCCGAGAGTGTCTAGCGCGTAAACAGGCCTGTTACAGGATAAAGCCTTAAAGTTTAAAACCCAGAATGCCAAGCCAGCACCAAACCCATGAAGCAGCACTAGTGGAGTCTTATCAGAGTTACTGGGATTCATCTGTATCGTCCATATTTCATCTTCATCATTACTCCTCACATACTGTCCAGTGTACATTATGTCCAGAGCTAGAAAACCAATGAGAGCGAGAAATAAATAAGAAGAAATTCAAGGAAGTGTATTAATTTGTGTTTTTAACTATTTCATTTGTCCCTCTTGCTCCAACACTGTACATTAACATCAGCACACTAATGTTGGTGGAAAACGTAATCATCATCAAGCTGTGTAATACTGCCATGCTGTTATTACTTCCATCAGTACAGGTAAGTTCAGCTACTAAAACAAACCTAATATTAACCATGTTTTACCTCAAAATGTTCGAGGAAAGTGTTGGCAAACCTTCTTTGCATGCAGTTTCAATTTCCAAATGTATACTGTAGTACATGTACTGTACAGCATGGCATTTAAAATACATTGCAAGCTGTGGTGGTCACAGAAACACAAATGATTATGATGATGGTTGGAAATAAAGCACTCCTTAGTTCTCTCAAATTATTAGGATAGATAATTCATGATTCATTTCTTCTATGAAAAAGGAATGAATAGCAGACTATGCTAATTTCATCATCACTAAAACGTCACTGAGTTGTGGCAACAAATGCACACATTAACCCAATCTGATTGCTGAGCCAACAATTTTAAAACTATGTAGTACTGTAGGTCACCATATTGTACCAAATGTTGCAACTTGGGGCCAAATCCACAAGCCTGCCATGGACATGCCACAAATGCTACCTTGAACACATGACTATTGCAAGTAACAGTACACTTTGCATGCATGGACACAAAATAGGGTTGAATCAAGTGGTGAATTACATTTGCTCAATCACATGTTGGTCTCCATTCATTACTTAATCACTTGTAACTATTGCTTGTGTATTTACTGTATTGCTTGCTATAATTCTTTGTAATTACTGGTTGCACTAAATTGTTTGCAATGTACTAATTCCTTGTAATTACTAATCATTGCTTGTAATCATTGCTACATATCAGTGCTTGCAGTAATTCCTTGTAATTATTGTTTACATAACTAGTGCTTGTAATCACTGCTTACATAAATATTGTTGGTAGCAATTCCTTGTTCTCGTTCACAGAGCATAATTATTGCCTATGATACAATAATTCCCTTCAATCATCGTTTTCATTACTACCGTTGGTATCAATTTCTTGTAATCGCTGCTTGTAAATCACTGCTTACTTAATCATTGCTGTTGGTAATAATTCCTCGCAATCATTAATTAAATTAACGCTACTTGCATAAATCTGTTGTAATCATTGCATGCATGGGTGCCATTACAATCTAGAAGGTCAAACCTTCTAGATTTAATTGCAGTTTTCATGGCAGTAAATAAAAAAGTCAACATGCCTACATATATGTTTCGTTTCAGTTGAAGAACTTGTTTAAGGTTACATGGATGACTTTAGACTGAGAATACTCATTTTATGTGGTCACAGAGAGTGGAAGAGGTGGGGAAGAGGTACATAGCTTTCTATTGAAATTTGACTATTGCATACTAATATGGTTACATGCTTTTCGCTGTTACACTAATCATATTTTGAAGATGTGAATCATGCAGACTACAATAATCAGATTGGTTCCGAGGCTGTCAAGTTGGAAACAGGTCTCCATACTGACAAAACTTGACCAAAGGCACTGAGCAAATAATGCAGTGATTCCCCACAACTCATTGGTGTGGGTATTCACCAAGGACAATACTCACCCCTTGTATGCATCAGTGAAGCAAGTGGTAGGTATATATGTCTATGATGTGAATTGTTTGATAAACAACATCAATAACCTTCATGTAGACCTGTACATCTTACAGTACTTCTGGGGTGCTTTTCTTACCACTCAAAATTTTCTTCTCAGCTTTCGCTAGTAGACGTTTGGAAGTAGGCCTCCACATGGAACCCCATCCCCTCTCAGATTCTTCTAAGACCCTGTGTTAGGAAGTAATAGCACCAGTTAACTGATAAGTATAATCAGATATACCGTAATGACAGAAACTTCATACCTACATCGGACAAACCTTTTTTTATTTAAATATAACTACTTAGCCTACAAAACTCACTTCTACACATCCTCAAATGACGAGCAACAAGAGGTATATCCAAGAAATTTTGGAGCATATAAATGACATGATCCTACATACTGTACCTCAATACATATTGTACAGTGAATACAACAGATTCATTGACAATATGATCCTTTGTGTAATGAAGACTTATTATCTGAGGAATATCTGAAGACTAATTATCAAATCTCAAACTCTGACTGGTGCTTCTGACTGTGTACTTGCTGCACCTGTAAAATACTAGACTAATCTCTCGTAATNNTACATGGATTACAAGTAATGATCACCAATTATCGCTCTTACTCTTTATTACCTATATTAATATGATAATACCTTTTATCACCCTTAAAAAGTTACACACAAACTTTTAGACGATCATGACACCTAAGTATGCTGATTTCATTAAAAAAAAAGAAAAAGGAAAAGACGAACCAGTCAACCAGAGTACCAGACCAATACTAGTCATTTCAAATGCCTAAATGTATCAACATTGAATAATTCAGTACAAAAATCTGGAATATAATGCAGAATTTTTCTCTCAACTACAAGCAGTTTACTTTCCTACATAACAGAGTGAAATTCACCTTTATATTTTCATGATTGTGAAGCTGCAAATGACTTGGTGATTCTGTGCCAGTGGGCATGAAAGTAATCACTACACACCAACTTTTGAAGTTTGAAACATGAAAACACTTCATGAGATACAGTCTCTGAAAGGTTTCAAACTATGACCTCTGGTGACTTCACGTGAAGACTGACCTCCGTCAAAAAATGGCAGGGATCATTTGTTCATCAAGAGCTGCTAATGTAAACTAAAGTTCCAAAAACGTTCAGTTGCTGAGATACATTTCTCGATAGGTTTTCGGACTGCAGACTCTGGTGACCAAATACGCCTTTTGACCTCTTGGAAAAACAACAGGGTTGATCTACTCCTAATGGAATTTATTAAGGTTTCATACCAGTAGCTGGTTACCCATCTGTTTATTTGATAAGTAGGATGGTGCATAAACTAAGGTAAGTTCTGCCTGTTACTGCCTTAGACTGACCAATCAGACCAGAGAGCCTCAAGAATGTTTACAAACCTGTTTTCACTGATAAGAGCCTCGGACATCTTTATCCAAATCTATCCCTACAGCAGTGGCATGCACAGTAGTATTCGACTAGCAACGGTTGATGACAATCACCGACTGCTTAGAACCCTGGGGAAAGATCAGACAAAGCTTTCTTCAGATGGTTGTTAACTCAGCAAGACATGATAAAGTATGAAGATAGTAGGCAGAGAAGTAAACTGATGAATACAGTAGAATCGGCATTGACAATTAGCAGTACATACAGTACAGTCTAGTACATGTGCAACAGATAGTAGAGTTCCTCGTGTCAAAGGTAGTGCAATCAATGTGGTCTTGCTAAGACATAAGAATTATAGTATCACATGCACCATGCTTCTTTTCTACGGAGCGTCCTCTGCTGTTCTTCACCGATTTCTACTTCATACTGGGGTCTTGTACATTTGTTCCTTACTATCTTCACTTTTTCTTTATTTTATGGCCAATTGGCTTCAAAAACATGAAAAAAACCAATCACATTTACTCATTTGGTTCACATCCTTGAATTTCATGTTCCTCCATCATTTACTCGGGGGAACAATCAATCCAGGTAAACATTGAACAAGAACTACGCCGTGACATGCGTGAGCGTTCCGTTTACTAGAGACTGAGGTACATGAATAAAGGTTGAGTGTTTTGCATGTGATCACGCCCCATTTTTCACAAATATCCAACATGTTTGTAGGAAGCAGATCTCCTCCTATATGAATAACTCAGTTGGGTACAGAGCTCGCATGTAAATAGCCGACGGAAAAGGTGCTGTCAGAATAGCAGTGGTGATGGGTATGTTAAAAGCATTGTGTACGGAAATAAGGAACTTAAGGAAGAGACCAAAAATTACAAACTTCTTGATCAAGACCACACTCAGCGTAGCAGTCAATACTAAATTGCTATCTTAAAGGAGGGATCACTAGAAATGCACACAACTAACATGCACTAACTAATAAACTGTATGTTAGAAGTTACACTAAATTATTATCAGGTGTTGTAACAGAAGTATCATTTCATATCAAACATGATGATATAATGTAAATTGGTCAGAACATTTTGTTTGTTTTGTGGAACTTTATATTTAACCATACCAAAGCAATTTTGCTTAACATTTCAACATTAGTAGAGCTAATGTGGACATACAGATACTGTACTGTATATACAAAGGCCCATGCAAAGAAAAAGTATAGATTTTGACATACAAATTAGTTAGGACTTATATGTCAAAGCAAAATGGTTAACTAGG
>VJOZ01000407.1:0-16227 GCA_009801055.1 Stichopus horrens | reverse complement strand
ATTACAATAGGAAAGTATTCAAGTTTCTCTTCTCCAGATATCAAAAGTAAAAGATGTTCAGGGTTTAACCTTGGTTGACCTCAGATGACCGTTGACCTGCACCAAAAACTGTGGGGTTAATCTGTTCAATGTATAGTAGTTACCTACTGTACATGCCAAGTATGTCAGTATGAGAATTATTACTGTAAACCTTTTTGAAATATGTTTATACAATGTTTTGAGCGTTTGAACTCTGGTGACTTCAGATTACCTCTGAATACCATAATAAATAAGGATTCATCTGTTTATTTTTGCCTACATTCCAAGTATGCCCAATTAACTACCCTTATTAAAATAAACTGTATTGGTTACAAAGTTTTCAATGTTTGACTTTGGTGATCCCGATGACCTTCGACCTCCACCAAAGACAATGGATCCCTTGAAGTCACATATGTAGCAACAAATGGGGCACTCTCCCTGAGGGTAAACAAAGGAATAGCACAAATATGGCTATGCTAGCTAGGTATAAATGGAATGGGATGGACACATGTAAATTTAGTGGCTTGCCATGTAGAAGGGCGTTTCTATATATTACTGTGTCATCACATTGTGCGTGGTCTATAGGGTTCTTCAGCTCAATATGGTCAACCCACGTACCAATGAAAACTATTCATTTCCATTTTGAGATTCACATGCACAATGTATACTGCACATGCATTACCATCACAACAGGATAATGTAGGTTTCTCTTTTCATTCAAAATCAATAATACCACCTGAAAATTTTAACTCAAAGTAACATTAGACATGCCATGAGTTTTGATTCCAGTTTACTATGACATATTACCCCCTTCAACAGAAGGTCTGCCCTGCCAAATAAAGTTTGTGGAAGGCTACAGTAGTACTGCCATTTCAAATAGAGGGAGATATTGTCTCTAAGTGGCACCATTCTGCATCATTTACTGTACAGTAACTTCTCAATTGTCAAAATTTTTGGAGGTCAGGCTGAATTTCCTCCCCCCAAACACTTCCCCAGCAATTGCTTTGCAGGTGCATGCACCTCATACACGGCCACCCCTCTCCTGTTCTTGAAAATCTGCGAAGACTGACTCTCTATTTTATTGCTCATATGTTACTCCATTGTTCTTTTTATCATATTGATGAATGTGTAATGTGAAGACAAACTATGATGAAGCAAATTGCCCTTTTTACATAAAGTTGAAATTAAGTTGTCTTTATGGGCCAATTTAATGGTTTTATCATTCAACTATTTGTCCCTTTTGTCTGATGAAAACAGGATGTCAAGCTTGAACTTATCCAGTTCCCTGCACTGGTTGATATCAGTGAACTGAGAGTGGTTCCAAGGGGTCAGTGGGCCCACATAGACTTGAAGGAAGAGAGTCAATTTGGGTGAGTGTTTGCATATAAGTTTCATACTGTTTTAGTTATTGTGAAATATCAAGCCATTGTTACTGGAAATGAAGAACACCCGCAAAATCCCATTTTTCAAACTTTGTAAAGCGGAACATAGAATCTACAAACTTTGAAATAACTCCAGCACCTTGTCCCTATATGACTATCTGAATGACATTCAAAAGTATTGTATCTAATACAAACAATCTATAGTGGACTTGCATGGTGATTAGATTCTGCGTTAGGTGGGTGATAACCGTTTTCAATTGTCATATTGATGAAGCTTTTGTCCCAAATTATATTCTGGTAAAGATTACTTTAAGGCACTTCTTTTATATTCGGCTGCTAAGACAGATTCAGACACATCCGGACAGAACAAGACATTTTTGGACACATAGTCCGCCCATATTAAATAGTGAAACACTTCTACCATAGATTCCTGTTTACTGTCATTTTGGTTATGGTGCAGTTGCAGACCTGTCAATGAATGATAGTGACCAAACTTGAAAATAGTAATGCTAAAAGCAACTTATCCATCTCTGCATTTCCTTGATAAACATTAAGACATCATTGGACTCAATGAGTATATGTTAACATTATGGTTAATGAATAGCCAGATGTATAGTACTGTATGTGTAAGGCTTGATATGAAGTATTTGTACAGTACCATTCAGACAAGCATCCTTCATTTTACAGGCAAACAAGTCCATCAAGTTTTAAACTTGAATTCTTCTACAAGAGCTCCAAAAGTACGACGGACGCTATATATCAGAAAATTGGCAACCTTGAGTTTACAGAAAATGGTCACTTTCAACTCATTCCAAAAGGAAAGGTACTGTACTTTATTTTACTTTTGCTCTGACACAGCTCTTTGCTTTGAAGTATTTACAGCAATGTGTAGAATTTTTCCAGCTGTTAATTGCTCTTTCCACTTTGAACTTTTGAAGGAAGTTCATTCACGATCAAGAAGCATTTGGAAAGTCGCAGTTTTGGTGGTGACTGGCTGATTTGGGATGATCTATATGTTTGAAATTTGTGTAACTGGAAGCACAGATGTAGAACTGATGGGAAACCTTTGACCAATGATTAAATTGCTTTTCAAGATTGTTCAGTGTTCACACAGTCCGCAAAGTTTCTCTGCAATGCCATAACCAGTTTTCTGTTGTGATCAGTTGATACATCCCCTTGTGTGATAAGCCGGATGCATTGCTATCGTGTGGAAGTCACCGGCATTTTGAATGGGAATATTGTGTTCGTTTAATACAAGGAAAATCACTCTGTATTTTTGAAACNNGCCTTCTTTTCAAGAAATAATTTGCTACAGACATTGTAGGAAGTTTGTTATTTGTTGCTTAAGAATAATTTGTTCATCCAAACTTTCAAAATTGCAATTGATACATCTTTCATATCTCATTTCACACACAATGTTTTGAAGAAATGACCCTATAATTGACTCATATTGATGAGACTGAATAGTTTCATAATGAGTAAACCTGTTTTCTTTGTATGCCATATTAATGCATTGTAAACGCTCTGCAGTGTTTCCTCCTCAAGGAAAAATGATCAACGAACTGTTAAATCGTCAAAACGCAGGTCGAAATTGTTACACACAAACAGATATGAAGATGTATGTCAAATGTTAATTGTGTTTTCATATCTTTTTGTGTATAAGGAAATGTGTAAAGTATTGTATCAAACATCATGTCAGTGTGTGAATAAGATCTATATTATTAGTGTCAAATAATGCAAACACTTGTTGGCATATCTCAAGAGCTCAGTATCAGAATTAAACAAATTTCAAGGTATGAGGGAAATCTTAGATATATTTCCCTTTAAAGTATCAAAGAAAACTGTCATCTGTGATGCCCCTGTACATGACTTTGCATTATAAAGTTCTTTGCGACAAAACTTTTCGGTAACACTTTTTTTTTTTTTAAAACTGTGTGTAAAACTTTCCTTTTTCACCATCGTCCTCATGTTTGCATTTCCTCAGATTACCACAGAGCACGTCGTTGTCAGAGGGAGATACCAGAAGCTGACTCTCTGCCTCTATGGGTCCATAGCTTCTCAGAGAGAGTCATCGGAGTCACCGCCTCCCCCTCCTCCACCACCGCCTCCACCATCTCACCCTGTGAAGGAACAGCCGGTGGATGTGAAACAAGGTTGGCATCTATTTTGAAAATCTACGTGATGGGGGTGTCTTCCTTCAGTTTATTTTATTTTGTTCTTTAAGGCTATATGCCGGTACAATGTCTTTTTTGTGCCCGTCACAAAGATGTTTTAAAGGAATTCTCCACTGACGAGAGAACTCAACTTAATACGTGAAATCTTCCACTGTTCTATCACATATATAACAGTTTTGCCGCTAGAAACTTTCCTAACTTTGAAATACGACTCTGAAAGTTGGGCGTTGGTGTGAGCCTGAAAATGCATGATCATGAAGTAGAACTGGCAGATGCTGTGCTGAAGTTTTGCAGTCTTGTAAATGTTGCATAGCTTAAAATTGGCTGAAGAAAGATGATGTGAATTCTTTTCCATAGTTTTATAATTTCTCCTTGATCCTTGATTTTGCCATAGTGTTTAGCATACTTATGTCACAGGGCCGCAGTATGAATGTTTGCTACTCATCTGAATGGAATGGAAGTCCTGCAAATGTGACATGTAACAAAATCCATGCCCCCAACATGAAGGAAAATGGAGTGGGATGCCTAGATTCTTTCCATGAAGACTGTTGTTTGTGAAATTTTCATGAATGAAGACAACATGTATTAATGACATGCCTCATCAAAAATACAGAAAATCAAAAGAGCTTATGCTTTACAATTTTGAACATGAAATTGCTTTGCCATTCCCATAGCTACTGTATGCCTCAGAAATTCTGAAAACAAGTCTGCACTTGGTTAAGGCTCCCAACCTGATTAGGTCGTGTGAGGGACAGCAAAAGCAAATTCTGTAATTCATGTTTGATAATAAATTCCAGTGTCTTTCCTCCATGCTACCTGGCTGAAGATGGGGAATGTCTTTTAACTTCTTGTCAATTTGCCTTCATTTTTTTCAGTCGTTGAAGACATCTCTCAGATCGAGACCATCAAGTCCACGTCTCGTCCTTCGGACTGGGATTGGGAGGTGACAAAGGAGACCCATCCGGAGAATCCACATTACCCCGACTTTCCAACCCAGAATCCCAGCTCTTTAGAACAGAAGCCATCGGTTCCATCTCCTCACCCTCCGGTGAGGAGAGGACCAAGAACCCCATCCCCGCCTCCCCCTCCCTCTACCGAACAATGGGAAAGCCAAGAACCTGGAGAACATTGGAGCGAGGAGGAGGCAGTGTCACCTGGAGAATGGCAAACTGAGGACCTGTGGGAGGAAGGGCAGACGACTGAGCCGGCTCCAGAAGAGAGCACAGGTAACTGGGAGGAAAGTGACAGCACTTGGGAGACGACCGACACTTGGGAGCCACAGGACACTGGCGACTGGGAGGATTCGGAAAGGGGTGAGGACTGGAAGAGGGAGCAGAGTGAGAGGCGCAGGAAAACCAGGGGCCCCAGGACCCCACCGGGAGAGCCGAGAAGCCCCAGGAGCTACGAGCCCAAGCGAAAGAGAAAACATGGGAGGGAACCAGAGGAGGAGGAAAATATGGAGGAAAGAAAACGTAGAAGGAGAAAGGAGGAGATATTTGAACCTCTCAGTCCAGAAAGATTTCCAAGCGGTAAGTCACATAACAGGGTGGAATAAGGTTCATTGGACTTTTGATGCCTCTGATGACATGAACAGAGTTTAAGGGCAGTAGTGCGATCAGCTTTTGACATTTCAGTGTTTCGTTGTACATTCACAGCGTATGAAGGATATATCTTTCTGCTGTGATGGGTCGCTTCTTTCACATGTTGACAGTGTAACCTCGACAGGCTGTTGGATAAAGGTTTTCATAAGTTGCCTGCAACCAAAGGTTCATACATATTGCAGATCATTCTCCCAAAATGATAATATACATTGCATTTGTCAACCTCAATGATTTAATAGTTAATGTGTCACATTTTCTCCAAACTTGGTTTGTTCCTTTCTTTTTTTTGCATTGTGTTTTTGTACTTTTCAAATAGTGTGGCCTAAGAGAAGGAAATGTACAAACTTTGGCACTGTGGGCTTTATCCTGGAGAGGATGCTTGAAATCTGTCAAAGTGTACCCCATTGAGCAACTCTTAATCTGAAGTGGATTCATTGCTCTCAATCATTGGTCAGATCCAAACCTGAAGAACTAAATATGTCATGTTGACTTGACCTTTAAAATGCTGAAGCGTTCTTTAAACTCAGAGAATTCTCATTTTACAAAAGTTTGCAAACTCTCCTTACCTATTAAAAGCTTAATTTGCAGAGGACAGAGCAACAAGGAAACCTTCCTCTTGATTTACCTTCAGATGTTGGCAGCCACGAAGAAGGGGAAGATGAAGAAGCCATGGGAGAAGCCTATGAGGAGATCAGCGACGAAGAGGTCTTGGAAGACGAGGGTTTCCTGGTAGGTCCATCTTTAGAGAATGGTGAATTTAGATCCGAAGTTGTCGTCGTGGAAGTAATGCACAGATACGCAGAGAATATTTGACATGCATTTGTGATCCATTAATCAATAATTTGTCAGTCAGATATGGCTGCCGTCTTCATCTCTGTGATTTGGACATTTTTGATACTCACTTATCTGGGCCGGAGGTTCGCAGAATTGTCAAGGAGATTGTTGCATCGAACTGAGATTGCTATAAAGTGAACCACCTGTCCTTTGGACAAGTGGATACAATGTGGTGACATGTGAAGACGTGAAGCTTTGCAACTGGGAAGTTAGGGGTTTGATACTCTAGCTAACTGGGTCACAATAATGATGTGTTTTGTTTTTCTGCCCAAGATTACTCTAAGGTTTATCCCATCTGAGCTTGTTAAAAAAAAGAAACCAAATTTGATCTAAGATTGGTGAATTGACAGTCATTCGATGATAAATTGTAATGTGTAAGCCACATGTGTCCTCGACACTTTCAATAAACCAGACACCTTCTGTTTGGCCCAGTGGTACAGTGTCTTATAGGTGGCCCATCAAGATACATACACCTATCATTCATTATGCTAAGTGTAAGGCCCATGAAAGGCCTTTAATTTTTTTGGGGGGGAGGCACTGTTGCCAAGCCAAATAGTAGCTTTTACTTTTCACTTTACAATCATTCCCAGGAAAACATGGATATTGACACATTAGATACCGGGGGAGACGTATCACAATTTGACCCGTTTCAGTTTGAGCCGGAGCCCTTAAAGGTAAGTTAATTTTGTAACAAAAACACCAAGCTGTTGACTTTGGCAGTGACAGCTACACATTTGAATTTTCTCAAAACGATATTGCAGAGAAAACGAAAATAATTTCCATCAATGTTGGTGGTAGTCTACATCTACAGCACTTCAGTGATTTACTCTAATTCACCAGTGAAAGAAATGGAGGGAATTCAGGAATACTCACAAACAGCAAAGACTCATTGGTGTGTGTATTGGGGTAATGTAATGGATAGCATGGCCCCCAGTGCTTGTGCACAGTGGGTTTCATCATTCTTTCTAGGATTCTGTGTGATTTAGTCTTGTAAAAATGCTTAACCTGAGTGTGTTTCAGTCGTAATATTTCATTGAACTATTTCAAACTGGGAAAAGCAGCGGTAGTGTGTAAAAGGAGTAGGTCACACATGCTCATGTTGCATGATCTTGAAGGAGTGGCTTGGACATTAACAGTTTTTCAAAGTTTTTGGAAATTTTGTGAACCTGTCCTCTGAAAATTTGAGAGTATGTTGATCAACACTGAGGCCGAGGGGATAAAGGTGGTGGCATCTGAAGAATTGAAGCGTAGCAGCTGGGAGATTCTGGGTGCAGTCCCTGGCCCATCCACAGTATGATGGGTATTTTTTGTCCAAGAATAATTGAAGGTTTTCCAATCTGAAGAAACCTTGTAAAAAAAGATAGCAAATTTGATCCAAAACTCTTAAGTTGGTAGTCACCTGATGTGGGGTTGTAATATGCAAGCCACAGGCTTTCTCCATACTTGTGTGGTTGCTTTAATAACATTGTAAAATAAGTGAACTTTACAGTCTGAATTATTATTATTACGTTACTACTTCTAGACATCTAAATGATTGCTTGATGATGGCTTCTGTTGTTTCTAAAGGAAAAAGTGTAAAATGTATCAATTGTCAAATTCTTTTACCACTTTTACACCTTGCACATTCTCTATCAGATACCTGTCCCGTATGTGCATCATTCAATTTGAGCTCAAACAGGACAGAGCTTGGCAGCTCGCCATTCAGGCTTAATTCCTGTTTGCAGTGAAGGGATAGTGTTCATTAGTGACAGCAATCGAGCTGCATGTAGGATTTGTGATCACATGTGTGTGGATTTGTGTTACCTTAATAACGTGTTAATTGAAAGATGTGGTAGACAAAGAGAAACATGTATGAACCATGTCTGTGTTCAGTTCACCACAGCATTTCTACACCGTAAACTCAGTCCAATGTCCTCTTTAATCACCCCTCATAGGTACAAAGTATCTGCAGGTTCTTACCATCAACACAGTTTCCACAAATCTATTTCTTCCCTCATTTTAAATGTCATTAAAAATGATTCAATGGATGTCTTGCAAAACTTTTCATGGTTCACGACTTTGCTTGGAAATTTTTCCTGTGATTTGTTATCCAATTGTTCGGTTTAGGTGTTGACCTCTCTGGAAAGCTTGAAAAGAAAAACTGGCGTTCCTCCGACAGAGGACAAAGAGAGGAAATCTTTGAGAGAGTTACTACCTGAAGAAGATGACAGAGGGCCAAAGTAAGTTTCAAAATGTCCAAACATCACAGCCAATGCTCTCCATGTAGATGGGGGTTTCTAGTTTGGCTTGGGCTTTTGCTGACTTTAATAATATCTCTTACAGTTTGCAAACAGTGAGCCAACTCATGTGTGATATTTGGCAAACACGTTTAGAAAACCAGGCTTTTCAGTTGATGAATCATGTTTACAGACCAGTGATCTGGTTCACCTGGAAATGGAATTTTATTGACAAATAAAGCTGGGATTAATGGAAGCTAACCAGTTTTCAAGAAAAATACAACACCAAAGCAAACTACAAAAGTATTCCAGCGATGGGTAGGCAACACTGATTTATCACCAAATAAACATAATTTTTAATGTTCAAATTGACTAGAATGACTACAGAAAATTATGTTTTGGTCAAAATTCTTGCTTTGTGAGTGACGAACCTTGATTTATTGGTCTACAAACGGAATTGATTTTGCAGAAAATTTCCGAACCTCTGAATTCTCTTTTGCAATGTCGCTTACCAAAAGTATGTGCACTATTTATGGAAGATTACGTGAAAATTCATTGATTGCTCCTAGCATGTACTCACAGTGCAACAACACCAGAGTGTATAAAAGCTTTTATGCTTTAAACAAGTCAGTTTGCTCAAACAACCTTTTCACATACCTGATTTCAACTTTCAGAGTAAAAATGCCAACAGTTTGTCATGTATCACCTATGACAGGACTTAATTTTGTTAAGCTGTTTTCCCATTAGAAATAAGGTAGGACAGTTTCATTGGTGGCTGAAGATGTTGCAGGTTGTTGGCATTGAATCTGAAAGTCTTTCTCATAATTTCATGTAAATGTATGTAAGTCTGTTGCTGTCATTGGGTAGCATCAATCAAGCTAACCAGTTCTACAGATCTATGGTATTTTAATATGATGAAACACAGCAGCTAAGTGTCCTGTATTTGTGCTCAATTAGTCAGAAGACTTTCATAGACATTTTTGCCTATGAGCCTGACAACCAAGATCCCCTACCATTATATGAGATACAGTTTAAGACAACCTAGACTTTTGATGTCTAGTTGACTGTGTTTATATTATTTGTTTCCTGAGTCAGACGAAACCACAATGAGTTGGTGGGCTTGGTAACATGATATACCACACTTATCTTTTGTCTATTTGTGGCATGATAACTTGGAGGATAGTCAGCAGTATCAATCCAACATGAAGGTGAGAAATGGTTGTTACAAAGAAGAATATCTGCAAACCATTTATTTGAAAAGTACTGCAACCTATTGTTTACTTGCTTACATGCATGTTTCTTGCTCACTCATTGGTTTGTTGAATGAACAATTTTAAGTCGACAAGTTCCCTCATTTAGAATTCATGGGACTGTTTGTTGTTACCTCCAGGTGGGTAGCTGTACTTGAGGAAATACCAAACCTGTTACGCCATCAACATTGGAGCAAGACAGAGAGAGAGCAAATCTGTGATTGGACCGTTCAAGCTCTCGACTACAGTCTTGCGAAAAAGCAACCACTCGCAGTCAACATCAGGCAGCTGAAGGCAGGGATGAGACTGGTGTCGTGCTTGTGTAATCTTGACGAAGACTTTGCCCAGCATTTAGTGGTGAGACACATCAATTACGTATTTTGCAGGTCATTCAGCATTTTGAATAATCTTTCTATGAGATTCAATCAGCACATCTGATTGTTCTAGTCAATCGGTAACGGGATCGTTGGTCTCACTGGCCGTCTGTGGCAACTGGAGATCTCTGAGGTCATAGTTGTAACCTTGTTGATGATTCATTTTGACTATAAAATGTAATCTTTGACAGGTCAGTGATCTGATTGAGGTTTGGACTGTCCTTGTTTTGGTGAATAACAAATCAAAGTGATTTGCCTCTCTGGTTTTTCTTTGGTAGGATGATCAATAAGTGATTGGTAAAATGATCAGTAATTTTTGCACATATTGATCGGTAAAATTTATTCAGTTTGTGATATGTACCCGAGTCATGATTTAGACATGGTCAGGTAACTGTTATTCTTTCTTCATCCCCTGCCAACAGGATCGAGACATTCTCTGCAAACTGTTGGCTCTATTATTCGAAGAATTTATGGCATCCTCGCTCAAGATCTTGATCATGCGAGGTACGTCAATTTGATAGGTTTATTACATTTCATGTTGCTGTCGTCAAACTGTTTCACATCAGTTGAAAATCAGGAAATGTTAGTCCTTCAATAATCTCCTCTCGCTACTATAAAGA
This sequence comes from Stichopus horrens, assembly GCA_009801055.1. Classification (NCBI taxonomy): domain Eukaryota; kingdom Metazoa; phylum Echinodermata; class Holothuroidea; order Aspidochirotida; family Stichopodidae; genus Stichopus; species Stichopus horrens. The sequence continues at coordinate 5,758 of VJOZ01000407.1, read as the reverse complement.
GTAGCATTTTTTAATTTTTATTTTTGTCACTTGACGAGTGCAGTGAACTTTGTGAAACTGTTTTGAGGATTAAGGAAGCAGGTCTGCATAGAACATTTTGACCACTGTACAATAATTGCACCGTAATCACTCCGTTATGTACCATAATTTACTTACAAATGTGAAAGAAATGAAGTAATTGACAGATAATATATATTGTGTTTACAAAAGAAATGCTGACACTGTGCAACACTCATCTGTTTTTCATTTTCATAAAACTTTGAAAAGTTGTATCTCAACTACCACAATAGATAAGAACAAAATTTTAACGGAGTGTCATTCGGCCTTTCACTCTGCAACATCTGCATGAAGTCATGTCTTTTGTAGATGCAAGTCATTCTCCCTTTAATGATAAACAAACTGCTTCTTCCAGATGTGTTCCGACAGTGTTTTTAAGTCGTAGGTGTAGTCTGATCTAGTTAGCATGTGAGTGCCAGCGGATGCATAGTTTGTCCACAAAACATTTCCTTTATTCAGCTATGTCCATGTTCTCTCCTCCAGCTCTGGACAGTGTTTCAAACTGGCAGGTCGGGTTGTTTAAGTTCCTTGAACAAGAGAACGACAGTTACAAGAAACTCCTTAAATTTCTCCTGACCGAGCAAACCGTGCGAGTCGTCCACGCTGGCTCTGCCCTGCTCCAGAAGGTCCACGTGTACGAGAATCTGGGTATTCTCAAGGACACTATGGAGAGGTAACTTGCAGTCGCTTAGTTGATATCTTTGTATAGGTTTGATTTTGAATTTTTTAGACACCATCAAGAGTCATCTCTGTAACTTCTGATTTTTAGCCTTTAACCACACCAAAATTTGTCATAGTTCTGTGAAGGTCGAACGATTTAAACAGTTTGAGTCAAAGCAGATGTGTCTGTGTCTGCACCAAAGATCTGTCGCTGACAATCCTAACTGGAACAGCACAACTCCTCCTCTGGAATCACGGAAATCTCCACGAAAGGATTTGAGTTGGTCGATGCTGTTATGTATGTACTAGTCCAGACACTGTATTGCACACAATAGATATATTTCAAGATGTCTTCAGGATTATCATCCTGCAGTGATCTTTTTTCAATTTTTGTTTTGAAAAGTCTACACTCACGTGTGAAAAACCTCCTTCTCTGCCTTTCGTTTCGCAGCATCGTCGACGCCACTCCTGTCAAGCAGTTGAAAGAGATCGACCAGACCGAAGGATTGAGACCACCGAGCAGTCTCGAGGAGAGCTTCCCCGACATGCCGGAGGCAGAGTATCCCAACGTCGACGAGGCCTTGATCAAGAAATTGAAGGAATGTCTGGATGAAGTTCAGAGCATCTTCAAGAAAGGTGCATTTCACCTGGTCAGTGTTTGCATCTTTTGTCTGTGTGCTCAATATTTGGTTAATGACTTTGGTTATAATGACTTTGGTTTTAATGACTTTGGTTATAATGGCTATAAAATGTGGAACAGACTTGTTGCCAACCATGGAAGAGCATTAATTGTTCAGCTTTTACAGCAATTGTACCTCCCAGGTACTGTGAAATGTTTAATATACATCTCACAAAGTACCAGCTCTTTGAAAATGGTATTGAACATTTCAGAGAACTTACCCAAAATTTTTGTTCACTTCATGGCAGTGAAAATAATTGCATCTCCCTCTCTTCCTCTCTCCTCCCTCTCTCATGAAAACATTTTTTCATAAATTTATTTTTTCATGAGGTGAGATTTAATTAACAATATTTTCAGTTGCCTCATTGCACAGTTCTAATGCAAAGTTTGAGAACATGGTCACTGTGCGAATGTAGTTGTTATTTTATGCATGTACAATTTACAGGAAGGATATTTTATCAATATTTTGGAGCAGTGCATCATAAGTAATTGAAAGGTTAGTTACGTGTAACAAACATTGTATCGTTACTAATAGCTTTGCACAGCTGAGAAATTGTTTACTGACCAGTCAGTGTAGATTGCCATGGTGTTAATATTCATGATTTTTATGTAATCTGTTTGAAACCATTGCCAGATTATATTGGCCTTTCTGGTAGTCTGATGTTGCTTTGACTTGCAGTAGTTTTGCTTTTTTACAATTTGGCTGACGACTTAAATATCTTTTTCCCTTCTCATTGCTGGTTTATCATTATTTTCTGTCACTTGCAGCTAGCATTGTGTTTGTGCCAGTGTTTATGCAATGTCTTGGTCAAGCTGGTNNTGTCTACAGATGCAGCCCTCTACCAAAGCATTTCCAACCTCTGCAGCACCTTCCATTGACTCTGATGAAGAAGTTTGGACGTGCTTGCATCACATGTTTGCCAAAAGGTATCAAAGTTAAAATCAACAAAAGCTGAATAAATTATGGTAGAAATATGTCAAATAATAAACTTTTTTTGCTCTGTAGAATCAATAATTTGTATCAGAAATGGCACCCCCTGTATAACTAGTTGTTCTGCAATATATATATTTTTTTATTAAGTCCAATTGATGTGGTGATCCAATAAGAGCTGAAAACAAGTTGTCCAACTTGATGTTGGTGAATTAGGCAGTTGGTGACTGTTTACTTAGGCAACCCTAAATGTAAATGCTTGTGTCTCAGGTACAACTGAGGTAATAGTTGAAGGAAAATAAGGCAGGTTATTTTACAGAAAACAATTGCATTTTCAAAACCAATGTTTGTGGATATAGAATGATAGATCATTCAAAGTAAGGAAGGACAGCAGCCTTCTTTTCAAGAAATAACTTTCTCACAAATACAAGTGCAGTTATTTGTTGCTCACCAATTTGTTCATCCCAAAATTCAAATGATGCATCTTCTATTACTCATCACATTCATAATGTTTTGACAAAATGAAGCTTCTGCCGATGTTCATCAATGAGACTGAATGGTTTAACAATGATTAAAGCTGTCTTCTTTATATGCCAATTTGGTGTATTCTTGATGCACTATTTCCCTTAAAGTGTGCCAACTGTTATACTACCATTAGACATTCTCTTTACTTTAAATAAAATTGTTTTGTGTTCAGTCCTTTTTTTTCTGTTTCTGATCTTTAGGGAGCTCCTTACCAGCCTGACGTTAGTCCTCTGCTGTCCCAGCACTGCATGTAATCTCTCTCTAGTCATGACTGTAAAGGAGATTCTATCAGATCTCACTGAATCACTTCCAGGTGCGTGTTCATTCAAGTGAAAAGATTTTGATAATGGCTTAAGAGAACAATTTCTGATTTAATATCTCATGTGTCATCACCAAAACCGAAATCACAGTCACTGAGATTTTAACTTCCAAAGTGGTTGCTGTCCATCTGACAGTCAAAGTTATATGTTTGCTTGACTTGATACAGAGCAGTGAATTCTGTAGAAAAAGGAACCCTCCCTTTTCAATTGGCCAAGCACACCTTTAAATGCTGCAACTGTGGGAGCATTTTCTCCCAGTGTGATACCTCCTTGATGTTACGGATACAGAAATCACACAATGTTGGTTTTTTTTTTTTTTTGTTTCTCATGGAGTTGTGTGAATTTAGTTTTGAGACAATGATCCACTGAGATACTACCTTGAGAGATGTTGTTTTCAGAACATCCAGCCGGTCTTGATGACCTTGGTCTCTGTCGAAGAGTTTATCATTCAGCAGTGTTTGTCCCCAAAAAGTTTTCATATGACAGATTAAAGCTGAAGGCAGAAATATAGGGTTTCAAAACCTTTGGTTTTTCCTTATATTTAATCATGGTCTTTGTTTTGTCATCCTAAGGTATTCTTCTCCTGGCCTCTCAACCCGAGGTGTCGAAAACCCTCTTCCAAGCCCTGACGAGCTCTGAGGAGGATGAACCTGATGATTTCTCCCTGCACCAGACTGGAGTGGAGATAATGCACAGGATAGCAGCCCTGCATGTACTGGACTCACTGATGGACAGACTCTCGACCGGCAGTGTCTCAGAGCAGAGAGAAAAGGCCCTCGACTGCCTAGAGCAGTCATTTTCTCTGACCTTCAACCCCGTCGGCAGGCAGGCGCTTGCTGACGTTTTTTCGAAGGAGGAGAATTTGCAGTACCTGCTAGTCTTGCTGAGACCTAAAGGTAAAGTCATTGCCTCTGTCATAGGAAGAAAAGGATGTTTATGTTTCAACTGTCATCATTGTTACAGATCATCAGGAAACCATCTCACCAGATGAAAACTTCCGTTGCAGTCAGTTAATGTCCAAAATTGTCATGGGTGAAAAATATTCAAGTCATTTTTCTATTGAGTTTGGTCAATGTACTATTTGTGAGTAAAACAATTTTGCTTATTCCTCCGCTTTTGTTGGTTACCGACTTTTAATTACTCGAGCGTTGTGCATTCTTTAGGGTTCTTCCTGTTGTAGGGAAAAGATGAGTGCAATAGAATTTAAAAAAAAAATGAGACCGACTACCAACCAACTCCCCACCCCTATTGCTTTACCAGAATTGTCATGGGTCAAATTTCATTTGTTTTGCCATTGAGTATGGTTAATGCACTGTTGCTTATTTTCTTCACATAAGCTACTGACTTTAAGTGACATCATTTCATCACAGTCTTAGTGTTTCTTGCTTTTATAAATAAAACAAACTTCAAAGAAAGAACTCCACTACCATCAAGCACCCAACCCCACACCTTCCCTAGGGATATTATCTCATTGATCCTTATTTCTTTTGCATTAGTTCCAGAGGAGAAAGCGGAGGATCCTCAGCCCAAGAAGAATGCGGTAGATGGTTACCTACGTCACATCCTGTGGACAATCTTGCAGTACAGTGAGGACGTCTGTGTTCTCCACAGACACACGGAGGCAATCATGGCCAAGGTGTATGATAAAGGTGAGTTTAAAAGAAAAGGTTCGACTGGGAAGAACAAAGTTTTGCCCAAAAGATTTCATGCAATTGTGCAATCCTTTGAGAGAAATGATAATGGTTCATTGCAAGGTCATAATAAAATATTTTGCTTTGCACATTGATGTAACACTGTGTATCCTATGAACAGTGATGACACTGAAGTTTTCTTAGGCTCACATTCTGAATTTTGTTGAGTGAATGATGTACTGCTTGTGTTTGAAAAAAAAAAAAAAAGCACAACAGTGGAGGCAAAGTTTTTTTTAAAAATTCTTACGATGTGCACTAGTGAATCTGTGGATCCAGGTATTGACTGAGAAGCAAGTTGTTCCAGACATTGTTTGTTGGCTTCCTTTGTTCCAGGGTAACTTGTTATTATTCCTTGATGCGATACTGTGGATAGGTCAGTGAAAATAAGGTGTCCACATGAATGCGCAGATGTGTTGTAACCCCCATTGTGCAAACACTACCTGGTTCTAATCTCTCTGCTGTTAGCCTGATGTGAATTCATTTGCGCAGGTTCGGTTTGACAAGTTATACTTTACAGTAGCATAGTGGCATATTCTGCTGCAATCTTTGATAAACAAGCACATAGGAAACCTCTAAACATTATTATTATTATTGTTGTAATTATTCCCTGAAGCTATACTGTGGATAGGTCAATGAAAATAAGATGTCCACATGAATAGACAGATGTGTTGTAACCTACATTGTTCAAAAAAGTCCCTAACTTCTTTTGCAAGATTTCACATCTTTCTCATCAGGTAAGACGATGTAAACATTAATGATTACGTCTGAATTACATAGGACAGATAATAGGAATGGTGGATGCATTATCGTCACTTACAAATCAAAATCAAATTAGAGATAATATGAAAGAACATCTATGTTGATGCCATTGTGTGCTCAGAGTAGGTATGTGCTC